>PVJO010003110.1:10740-129280 GCA_004026905.1 Hystrix cristata | reverse complement strand
GGCAGACAGGCAGAAGGCAGCAAGGTAAGCAAGCAGTAGACAAGCTTCTTTCTGTCCTTTATATTTTATCAAGGCTACCCACCCTTAAGGTGGGTAGCACTCTTACCCTTAATTTTAACACCCCTAATCCTAGGATCATATTCTTGATCCCAGCAAAACTATGCCAAACCAATGAGTGGACTAATTTAGTAATCACACATGCTAGATCCAGCCCTACCTATGAGTACATGAGGCTTTGGGGGAACATCTAGAAACAAACCATAACATATAGAAAAGGTAATGAAGTATTTCAGTAAGTGCATAAACAAATACCCAAAATGGAGATGCTAATAAAAATAAAGTCTTGACTGATAGACTGTACCATTGTGTAAGAACTTAAAATGTTCATTTATCAGCAGATGTATAAATGTCACGATTCAATATACCAAAAATCGCTGAGGGTCAGGTGCGGTGGCTTATGCCTGTAATTCCAGCTACTCAGAAGCCTGAGGCAAGAAGATCTCAAATACAAAAGAACAAAAAGAACTGGGGGTGTAGCTTAGTGATAGAGTATTGCTAGCATGCTCAAGCCCCTGGGTTCAATTCCCAGGGTCTCTCTCTCTCTGTCTTTCTGTCTCTCTCACTCTCTGTCCTCTCTCTCTTGCACACACACACACACACACACACACACACCCAAAAAACTGAAGAATGGCATTGTATAAGGCAAGAAAATTTTAGTCGATCTAATATCATAACCATAAATGTTGATGAACACCTGCTTTGTATTCATAGTTAACACTTTTTCCCTTAGGGGCAACATACTAATGAAATTAGAGCACTGACTTCATGAAGAATATTTATTATGCCCAAATACAAAGATGATGCCGTTTATGTACCACTAATAAAATAAACTTTGCACTGATTTTCCAATAGTTATATAGATTTTAAGAAATCTGCCTTATCTCTACTCTAAACCATAAGTAGTTACCAGTCAGTTAATACTGAGAGGGAGGATCAGAAAGAAAGCAGAGTGACTAGCTGTTACAGAAAATGACCACACAGTCGCGGTTTGGTACCAGAACTGTTTATCAGTTAACCACGAGTGAAACTACAGTTGTGTGAATTATCTGTGTTTTCTTTCATATGATGGAATACACTCAATTTCTTTTTAATCAAATGGGACTTTGGCTAAGAAGTGAATTTTTTAAAAATAAAGGAATTATAGCTGATTAATATGAAATATAAAGAGATTTTAATTATTCAAAATAGTGAGTAGATGAGATGGGAGAAGGGAAAGGCAGAGGAAAGGAACATCCAGACTGGACCTATCCCATCCATTTGAAGCCCAGTGAACAAATTCTCTGGATTTAGTCAACCCAACCTGATACACGATGTGAAAACCACAGAGTCAAAACTCAGGATTCAACTGGGGATAAGGGTAAGGGCCATCTTAACATTGTATTACTGACCTAGTAATTGTAATAAAACTTCAGTTTGGTGGAACTTGGCTATCTGGTGATCTCACCTATCTGGAGTACAGCAAAGAGCAACAAAAGAGATGGAAAGAGTCTCTGCAGAAATGAAATAGGGATCACCAGGTCCGTGCTCTAGAGATCATGTCTATTACTCCTAGACATTTATTGAAGCCCTTTCTCAGAGGCTATTAATTTTTACTGGGTTCAGATTTAAAGGATTTATTGATCTGTTTTCCAAAGCCATGGAAGAGTAAAAATGGTAAGTGAGAAGGAGAAACTAGCACAACAATCATGCAGATAGCAGTGAGAATGGCATGTAAGCAGGATAGAGATGAAAAAAGGTGCAAATGTTGATTTCACAATCAAAAAACCTTGGGGAAGAAAAATTTAAAACTGATGCCTATATTAACCATGAGTAAGCAAGAAGGTTAATGTACGCTCAGTATAAATGTACTCCCTGGGCTAGGCAACATGCAATGTTATATAAATAGTTCCACAGGGACATAATAAAATTTTGAAGATGCAGGAGATGTCATACATATCACATTGAGAAGTGCAAAGAAGTCAACTGTACAAATGAAGACCACAAACTAGGTACACAAGGCCAGAAGTTGCAGTTTTCAATGACCATTCATGGTCATTCTTGCAAGGCTTCTGTTCCCAAGTAGAATCACTCTGGGTCAGCTTGTGTTATAACAATGCTATTTATTTCCCTTTTATTTCATTCTAATCATGTCCAAAAAATGGCTAAGTGATAGGAAGAATGCAGGATCAATCTACGAGTTTAAAAAGAACATAAAAAAATTAAACAAATCTATGGTGCATGCCCATAGTCCCAGCTACCCAGGAGGCGGAAGCAGGAGGATCACTTGAGCCCAAAAAATTGAGTCCAGCCTGAGCAGCACAGTAAGGCATTATGTTAAAAAAAAGTCAAAGTATTTTCAACTTGTCCTAAATTCGTGTTATCCATGAACTTTCAGAGAATGAGCATATTGTATATAAGATGGAGAAATATTTTGTATATATTTTAACAAATAATCCAAAATAGAACAAAGACTTATGTACAATGGTGTTCATAATAGTAGTATTTAGCGTTTTGAAAACTGAAAGCAACCTAATTAACCAATGCGAAAGAATAGAAAAGATTCAAATTGTGTGTGGTATATAATCTCAACTATGTGCAAAACATATACAAAGAAACTAGAGTGAAAAGATCTCATAAATAATTGCCACAAAAAATTTTTAACCTAGGAACAAACTGTATATACAAAACCCATAAAAAGAAAGCTGTAAATACTTATCAAAAGACTTTCGTTGGGGTTGGGGATTTAGCTGAGTGGTAGAATGCTTGCCTGGCAAGTGCAAGGCTCCGACTTTGATCCCCAGCAACACCCCCCAAAAAAATTTTTTTAAGTATATTTATGAGCTTCTTCTACCAGATATCAAAACATATTTTACCACCATGGTAATTAAATTATGGTATTGGCTCACAAATAGAAAACCAAACTAATGAAAGAGACTAGATCATCAGCTATTGACATAACATGTGTAAAAGCCTTTGAATAATTAATGATAGGTGTTGAGACAATTGCTTATCCATATATATTTTTTTGTTTTTTTCCATATATATTTTTATATTGTATATTAGAATATATCATACCATTCAGAAATAAATTAACTTGGCCTTCCCAGCAACTGGCCTGGGCCATGGCCTGAAGAAGCAGCAACAGACATGGTGGACAGGGCGGCACTGGCCTAGCTGGAGTCAAGCAGTCAGCGGACAGCAGGGTTAGGACTGCACAGGGTGCCAGCGTGGCAGGGAGGCTTGTTATATTGCAAGGGTTTTGAGCAGATGAGGAAACAAAGTAAGAATGGTCAGAGCAGGTTTCTCTCTAACAGAGAAAAGAGTTACAATATGGAAAAAGAGAAACCTAAAATGAACCATGTGATACTTGATAGGAGAAATTGATGTGTTTTATATCCTATATCTATCTTTCCTGCATTTGATATTTGTGCTAAAGTTATGTTGGATAGTGTCTTTGTTTTTAGAAAATCTGCACTGAAGTATTTAGGGTTAAGGGGTTCATGTCCCCAATTTACAATGAAGTGGATAAGAAAAAAAAATATGGTATTTATATTCTACACATATAGAGTGGAGTAGAGAGAAATGAAAGAAATGTGATGAAATCATAATGATGGAGAATCAAGATGGAGAGATTATGGGAGCTCACTGTTCTACTCCTGCAACTTTCTATAATTTTGAAAATATTTCAAAATAGAAAGCTTGAGAAATAAATTCCAGATGTATCAAAAATTTAAATAATTCTACTCCTTGGAACCCATTCCAAAAATGGTATCATATGTATTCAGAAATATTGTATATGGATATAAAATACTTTTTCAACATTTTGATGATAAGGAAAAATTAGAAATATAGGAAGTGTTCATCAATCAGAAATGGTTATAGTATATGTATAACATGAAATGTGCAGGCATTAAAAAGAATAATGCAGATTTTTGTGCAGTGACATAGAAAGATCTTCATGATTTTTTTTTTTAAAGTGGTAAAGCAAGTAGACCAGTAGCTAGAATGTGATCACATCTATGTTATTAATAAAAATGTTAAAAACAACTGCCATGGTATGTGTATTTGTATGTAGCTCCACTTGTAAGCACATAGAGATGGTCTGAAAGAACATACTGAACTGCACTATTGCCAAGGGTTAATTCTAGGGAAAGTGAATAGTACTATACTTTCCAATTTTTCCATAGTAGCCATGTAATACTTTTATTACCAGTTGAAAAAAAGCCTATGTATAAAAAGCCATGAATATATGCAATATGTTTCTGAAAGAGTTCCTCTTAAGTTGATTACAGTACTTAATGCTAGGAATTATCTTTAGTTAACTGGAAAATTCCGAGTCCAAACCCCACATATAAGGAATTGGCCTTCCAATGGACTGTGCTCAGGTACATTTTACCATTAATTTAATAGAGGAAGGATTAGGCAGCCTGCTGAGCCACTCCCTGCTTGCTGGGCAACAGTCCAGAAGTGAATTCCCTTGCAGCTTTCCAAAAGGAGGTCAAACAGGTCCTCAGGGACTCTCAACGGAAAGACATTGCCAAAGGCTAAATTTGGCATCGAAGTCAGAGCCTGGACTGGGATAAACTGTGCCAGCACTTTTCAGTTCTGCTTTCAAGGCCCTGATCAGAATGGGCAGGACTAGAGAGCTGTTTCCAAGAGCAGCTTAGCAGCCCAAGCCAGATTTTTAAGGTGAAACTGAAAAAGCAAAATTACTCTCTCCTATTTGAGAGATGTTTTAATTTCCCTTCCTTTGCCTTCCTCAGAGCAATTTTCTAGTGATAATTTCTGCCAACCTGATTAGATCCTAGTTTAGCCTTGCTTAAGACAGGAAAAGAAGGCTAGAGGTGTTTTTCTTTTTCTTCTTTCATCTTCCCCAACCCCACACTTTTTAGTTGTAACTGGTCAGTTTTGTATGTAAGTTACTTTTTTTTTTTTTTGGTCTTCTTTTCTTATATAACATTTGGTGAATTGTAATTCATACATCCTAAAATTCAGCATTTAAAGTGTATCATTCAGGCCAGGTGTGCTCGTGCACACCTTGAATCCCAGCACTCAGGAGGCTGGAGTAGGAGGATCGCTTCAAGTTTGAAGCCAGCTTGGGCTACATAGTAAGTTTGAGGTCAGCCTCAATTACATAGCAAGACCCTATCTCAAAAATAAATAAATAAATAGATGAATAAATAAAATAAAGTATATAGTTCAGTGGTCGTTAGTATGTCCATAAGAATTGTGCAACCACCACCACTGCAATATATTTTAGAACATTTTTATCACCCCAAAAAGAAACCTATTACTGACTACCAGCCCTTCCCCATTTCTCCTTAATCCTCCCAGTCCTAGATTAGCGTTAGTCTACTTTCTGTCTTCGTAGTTTGCCTATTCTTAGCATTTAATATAAATAAAATCATTCAATATGTGGTGTTTTATGTGTGGTTTCTTCACTTAGCATATTTTTTGAGGTTCATCTATGTTGTGGCCGATAGCAGTGCTCAATTTGTCTTTATGTCTGAATACCATTCCATTTGATGGTTATATTACATTTTATTTACCATTCATCACTTGATAGACATTGAGTTTTTTCCACTTTGGCATTATTATGGATAATGCTGCTATAAACATTTGTGTATAGGTTTTTGTGCAGATATATATTCTCAGTTCTCTTGGCTATTTATTTAGAATCACTGTGTCATATGGTAACTCCATATTTAAATTTTGATCTTTTTCTATTTCCGCTTTCAGTACCAGAGATTGAACTGAGGGTCTCTCTACATTGAGCTACATCTTCAGCCCTTTAAAAAAATTATTTAGAGACAGACTCTCCCTAAATCACTAAATTGCCCAGGCTGAGCTTGAATTTACAATCCTCCTGCCTTAGCCTTCCAGAGTGCAAGGATTTGGTTGTACACCACCACACTGGCTCCTGTTGAAGGTTTTGAGGAAGAGTCCAGACTTTTTTCTTACATAGCTGCACTCTTTTACCTTCCTATAAGTGATGTATGCCCGTTCCAAGGTCTCTACAAACTCACCAACACTTGCTATTGTCTGTCCTTATAAAGTAGTATTTTGCTGTGGTTTGGATGGGTATTTCCTTAGTGACTAATGAGCTGAAACATATTTTTATGTGTTTACTGGGCATTTGTATGTGTTATTCTTTTTGATGCCATTGTAAATAGAGCTTGTCTTAATAATCTCATTTTCAGATTGTTCATTGCTAGTATACAGAAATAAAATTGTTTTGTGTCTTGATCTTGAATCTTCCAACCTTGCTGACCTCATCTGTTAACTCAGTAGTTGTTTCTGTTTTCAAGGCTCATCAACTTGATGAATGAAATAAAGGCTGCTCAGCTAGTATTTGCCCACAGCTTCCCCTGTCTTACTGGAT
The DNA here is from genome assembly GCA_004026905.1 of Hystrix cristata. Classification (NCBI taxonomy): domain Eukaryota; kingdom Metazoa; phylum Chordata; class Mammalia; order Rodentia; family Hystricidae; genus Hystrix; species Hystrix cristata. Next base: position 122,859 of record PVJO010003110.1, on the reverse strand, counting down.
CCTCTTGCCTCTTCTAATTACTGACTTTGCATTATCTCCAGGAGAAGACTTAGCACATTCCTTTTGAAAGTTTGCTTGCCCCTGATCTGCCTCTTTCTGATCTGTGGCAGCTGTCTCTTTGGCTACTAATCTATATAACTAAAACCACCACTCAACGCGTAAACTGATAATACTGACTTTTCCAGGGGACAAAAATGGCCATAAATTCCTTATCTGTCACATCTTCATATATCTGATTTTGGGCACTTGTTCACTTACTGGAAGCTTGAATCAGTGACTCCTAGGTTTTGTGTAACCTGGTGTTGGTGTGCCTGTAACCAATGTGATTTTTATCATTGTTGTCAACAAGTACTCTTTTGGCCCATTCAGGATGCTGTAGAAAAATACCACAAATCCGAGCAAGCGCAAGGCCCTGAGTTCGATCCCTGGCACCCCCCCAAAAAAAAAGAAAAGAAAAAGAAAAGAAAAATACCACAAACTAGATAGCTTATGAACAACAGAAATTTATTTCTCACAGTTCAAGAGACTGGGAAGTCCAAGATCAAGACACTAGTAAATTCTACCTCTTGTGAGGGGCAGCTTTCTATGGTCAGCACTTCTCACTGTGTTCTTTCACATGGTGGAAGAGAGGAAAGTCTCTTTGGGATCGTTTATGAGGGCACTAATTGCATTCATGAGGGCTCTGCCCTTATAAACAAATCACCTTCCAAAGGCCCTCCCTCCTAATACCAGCACCTCGAGGGTTACAATTTCAACATATGAATGGGGAGCTGGGGTTAAAGGAGTATTCGGACCATAGCAAGTACCAAGGAAGGAAGGTCCCAAAGAGAATTGTACTGTTTTAGACCACAGGGTAACCACTGGTACAAATATTTCATACTGACAGAAGAAAGTGAACTAGTAGTAGTCTAGAAATACAGCATCAAGCTATTTTCTATTAAGCCAAAGATTAATTTCTTTATAATTGCTAACAAAATGCACAATATAATTACGAAAATAGTATTTTAAGTTACCTACCATGTAAATAAAGTATGATGTAGCCATCCAAAAGTACATAAAATATATATTTATATAGACAAAAATCTTCAAGATGCACTGTTTTGTGAAAAAGCAAATTACTGAAGTCTGTGTCATATTCTTTTTCTATTGCTGTTTTAACAAATCAGCACAAACTTGATGACTTAAAACAACACAAATTTATTATAATTCTTCAGCTCCTAGTCATATATGGGTCTCATCGGGCTAAAATGAAGATGTCAGCTGGACTGTGTTCCTTTCTGGAGGCTTCTTTGTTTTTGCAGATGTTACCATGATTCAGTTCCATGTGGGTGTAGGGTTGAGGGCTCCATTTCCTTGCAGACTTTCAGCAAGGGGTCTCTTTAGTTCCTAGAAAGCCTCTCTCTGGTCCATACATACAGCCTCAATTAACTTACAGCTAGCAACCAAGCATCAGATCCTTTTCACACTGCCATCTCTCTGATGCGTCTTCTGTCTTTACAGCTGGAAAAAGTTCTCCACTTTTAAGGACTCATGTGATTAGATTGGGCTGACCCAGATAATCTAAGCAAAGGCAGGGAGAGAATGCAGAGAGCTTCTTCATGGGGGAGGACTTCCTTCTTCAGGTGATGAAGCACTGTGGGATTATACTGTGGATATACTAAAAACCACCGAATATACTACAATGGTGAGTTTTATGATATCTGAACTATCTTTCAATTTTTTAAGTCTAAAAACCACTTTGAAAAGTACAAGCTGATCTACTTGACTTCAAATCTGATGTTACCATTTCATGTTCAATTAGCATTACTAAATCCTGAGATGCAAAAATGAACAGATTTTTGTCTCTGCCTTTTAAGAGCCCATAGTCTAAAAGGGGAGACAATCATATGAACCCTTAATTTTTTTTAAATTTTTTTAAAATTTGAGCCCTTCATTTTAACTGAACCTTGTCAGGATAAGGCTAGAGATGTGCTCTGAGATCACAAAAGCTGTACTAGGAAACCTAGTCTTCATTCTAGAGGGAGGAGAGAACTGCTGAAGGCTTTTCACCTGGGAATTGACACGGTCGGTTTGTATTTTAGTCATATCCTGGCAGCTGTGTGGAAGACTGATGTGACAGCAGGATGGCTAGTATCAGAGAGATCAATTAGAAGACAATTGCAGTAGTTTGGCTGAGAAATAATGGAAGCTTGAATGAAAAGCAGTGGTGGTAAGAATGAAGAGGAGTTCAGATTTAAAATATAATGTGTAAAACCCTGTAGGACTTGATATGATGAGGAGTGAGAGAGAAATATGGGATGACTCACAGATTTTTGACTTAGGTCACTAGATACATGGTGGTGTCATTAACTGAGAAAAGAAATATAGCAAGGAATTTTGCGGGCTGAACTAATGAGCTCAGTTTAGGATGGTAGTTAGGTGTACGGTACCTGGAAAATGATGCAGAGAATGTCTAGCTATCATTGTTACTTTGATCTCGCTACTCAATCCCTCTGTGTTGCAGTTTCCTGATCTATAAAGTGGCAGCATTGTAATGAGGACTAACAGTATAAAAAAAATGAGTGTGTGTGTGTGTGTGTGTGTGTGTGTGTGTGTGTGTATACATACTGCCCCATATTCAAGTATTTGGGGTGTTAACCTAATCTGCTTTGGGGAAATTGCAAAATACACTAAGTATTTTTAAATATGTGCCTAGCTCTTTCCTAGAAAATTTAGTGGCATTGGACTGTAATGCCAGCACTCTAAGGCAGGAGGATCCTAAGTTCAAGCCTAGCCTAGGCCATTTAGTGACTTGATGAGAGTCTATCTCAAAATAAAAAAAAAAAAAATTTAAAGGCTGAGGATATAGCTCAATGACTTGGTTTTAATCTCCTGTACTGAAAAAAGAAGGAAGGAAGGAAGGAAGAGAGGGAAGAGAAAGAAAAAGAAAAAGAGAAAGAGAAAAGAATGGTTATTGGAGGAATAGTCATATTTACAGGTGCAACTTGATTTATGCCAACTCAATGAAAATACAGATGTACTAAAAAGATCAGCTGGAAGGTAATAATTGCTGCCCCAAAAGACTCACTCAGTATAAGATTATTTTAACTAGGCATTCCTCCTAGTGAATAGAAACCAATTTGCTGTAGAGAAATAACAAATTTCAAAAATAATGAAAGCTAACTTTTTGCTTTGTGCTTGCTGCATCCTAGGTGTCACAGTAAGCTCTATACAAGCATTATCTTTTTTATCCTCATAGTAATCTTACTATTCACGTTTTCATTTTACAAATAAGCAGAGGCTTAGAAAAGTTAAATAATTCAACCATGATCATTAACCCAGTAAGCAGTAAAGCCACAACTCACCCCCAGGTCCCTCTGACTCCAAAATCGAGAACCATTGTTACATATGAAACCAGGACTTCTCATTAGGTAGAAAGGCATAGTTATTTGCATGCTTAGATCAATTTAATGAGCAAAATACCAATCTGATTGGTCTGATTTATGTGGAAGTTACTGACCCTTCACTATTGCTTTCATGTCCTTGCTCTTTAGCATTCCCAGTTACCTCCCGAACTCACTCTGTAAGATACATGTGAGGTCCCGTTATCTCCTTGTCCATCTTCCCTTCCTCTCATCACACTGCTCTATTCAGCACACAGATTGGACATGTTGAGTAAACAAAGAAGGCCTTGACTGGAAGTAGCAACATTTATGGTGTCTCTCAGAAGGCCCTTCCTCAGATTTGTTCTTGACTTGTGCTTCTGGAGTCAGGACCACTGAGCTTACTGTTGTTCAGCCCAGTTGTTCATCCCAGTGGTCCATCAATACAAAAACTTACACAGGAAGAGGAAGGGCCAAAGCAAATGTACATTCACAGTGAGACGGGCCATTGTGCCAGAGGGATTTGCTGAGTGAGAATGGACAAATGGAGTCCTTTGTTCTTCATAAGAGAGTGTCACAATGCTTTTTCCAGAAAACAAAATAGAAGCCAGCTGAACAGGGACATCAGTGGCACTGAAGCAGTGGGGGGATAAGACAGTGGATACAACAAAATGGATTGACAGACAAGGCTAATATGTTTGAATGATGCCATTTCTGGACTCCTCATGCCCATGCAGATTTCATAGGCAAGGAATAGTCTCTGCCCAGGGTCATTCGTCTGAATATAGTAAGCCCCCGTTACAAATGTTCAAGCTGTGGACTTTCACAGATACAAGCAGACCTCACATGAGGAACATTTGTAAATGTGGATAAATCCCAAAAGTAGCTCATTTGTAGTTGTGGACAAATCCCAAAAGTAGCTCATGTGTCTGCTGGACATTGGCACAGTTGTGCTGCTGTGTGCTTGCTGTACAGTGCGATAGTGTACGGTAAGACAGTGCTCAGTCAGAGCCCAGGATGTCTGGAAGCAAGAGGAAAAGCAGTGGCGATGTGGAGGGGACTGCTAGGAAGTGCAAAGCAATATACATTGTGTATTTGTGTCAAAGGTGTATAAGACTCACTTTGTCAGATTTACGAATGAATCCATGAATGTTCTCCTGGAACGGGACTCATTCATAGGTCAGCTCTTACTGTAGTGATCAAAGATCTGAGCAAAATCTTGCCAAAGAAGAGAACTTTAAATTAATTTAGTATGCAGATTTTTTTCTTGACTTGCTGGACTGAATTTATTTTTTCATGGTGGGAAAGCACCTCAAATAATCAAGATGCATTGTATTCAGGATCTAATTTCCCAAATGTCAGCATGCAGTACATTTCAAAAGTAATTCATTTTGCAATGTGTTTTTTCCATTATACTCATATGGCAGAAATTATTACAAATAGCCTAGGAAGCTGGGATCATCATTATATCAACTAAGAGGTCTGTCTGGGATGTTGGCAGTAAAGGTTATTTCTCCTGAAAAAAGAAAGAATTCCACGTTGTTTCAAAAATAAACATATTTGATATGTTTTATCATATCAGCTGTCCCTCTGTCTCTCTCTAGCCTTGAATATTCCCTCAATTCCTCAAGCCTGTCTTGCCTGAACATGACTTACCAATTTCCCTCTTTTGTTTATTTATACTTCTTCCTGTTAGAAAAATCTATGTTTCTTCTCTTCCACATATTTCCATCTAACCTTCAAAACCAGAGCTTCTTTCAAGATGCCCTCCCTGATAATCACATTCCAAATGTGAATTTTTTTCCAGTTCCCTAATCTATTGCCATTTAGTCTATCTATGCCATATTTCCTTGCAGCTACTAAAATGTTGATTTGGATTTCAACCCAAGTTGTTTTATTTGTGTATGTTCATATGTGTCTTCAATTAGATTTTACATTGTCTAGAGAACTCAAGGGCTGTGACTTTTATTTCTTTAGCGCATAGGAATAATACAATGACACATGTTAGAGTGGCATAAATGCCACACCTGTGATAAACTTCAACCTGTGTTCAACATTTGACAGTGATAGCAAGAAAGATTTTATTAAACCAGCATCAAATGCATTTCAAAAGGTTGAAGATGTAATGTGAACATCCAGTCTGTCCCTCATGGATTTTTCACCTAAGAACTTATTACGGTTTTTCTTGTTTATATTTATATCAGTGTTCTTTATCAGATCTCAGGGCAACAACTTATTAACTAACGGACAGAAGACTCTGTCCTAGAAAATAAAATCACCATTCATTACCAACTTATTCTTCAACAAGTTTAATTCTTCTACAAACATTCATACTACATAGGACTGAAAGGACATTAAATTTACTTTTTATTTGAGAAAGCAAGACACACAAAATGAAACAAAAACATAACAAGTTGTCTCAGTTTCAATCCCAAGCAAATGTCCCAGAGGACATGCTGTGAATTAGAAGGATGGGAGAGTTATCCATGAAAGTGTAGCCAGTGAGAGCTTCCCAAATGTGTTATGGTGTGAACTTGACCTCAAATGATGGACAAGGAGAGGGAAAAGCGCAGAAGCAACAATGCACACGCTGTATTTGGGAGATGAGGTGTGTTTAATCTCATCATGTAGAAGAACACATGAAGAACTTTTTTTAAAGGCCACGTCATTATTATTTCTGCTTTAAACAATTAGTATTAATTTAGATGTCCCTTTCCTGGTGCTCTTTATTCTTTCCTGAATTGCTGCACTTCCAGCTGGTATTCTTCTTATTTCTATCTGAAATTTTTCTTTTATTGCTTCTTTCACTGACAATAAATAGTTTAGCTTTTTATTTTTATGAAAATGTCCCTGTTTTGCCTTCGTTTTTGAAGGTATAGAACTCTGTTCTATGTCATTTTCATTTTGCTAGGTATGGAATTCTAAGTTTGAAGTAATTTTTTCCACTCTTTAAAGATGCCATTCCATTATCTTCTGGCTTTCATCATGTCTGTTGGAAAAGTTAGCTATCAGTATTACTGTTGCCCAGTAAGATAAGTGCCATTTTTCTTTTTTTTTCACTCTGACCAATTTTAACATTTTTATATTTACATTTAGTTTTCAGTGGTTTGACTAGATGCAGTTTTCTTTGTATTTGTTCTGTTTCAGATTCATAGAGCTTCTTGAATTTGTGGTTTAATGACTTCTGTTAGTTTGGGGAAATTCTTGGTAAATGTCCCTTCAAACATGACTCCTGCCACATCCTTGTCTCCACTCTTCCTAGGACCCCATAGACAATCATTTAAGATCTTTCATCATATTCTATATGTTTCTTACACTCTTTCCTCTGTACTCCTTTTTTTTCCCCCCTGTCCTTCAATCTAGATATTTTCTATTGACCTATGTTTCTATTCTCTTCTGCTGGGCTAACATTGTTAAGCCAACCTTTTGGATTCTTATTATTCATTATATATTCACATAATCAGTTATCATATATTTCCTTTCTAGGATTTATAATTCTTTTGATCCTGGGGATTGAATTACATTGCCAGTTGTTTGTAAAAAAATTTCTTTTCTAAATTTTGAGACAGGGTGTCACTAGGTTGCCCAGGCTAGACTCAAATCTGCTATCCTCATGCCTCAGCCTCCCAGAGTGCTGGGATTACAGACGTGCACCACCACACTCTGCTTAATTCTTTTTTATTGATTCCAATTCTCTGGTGAAATTCTCCATCTTTTCTGTAATCTGATAAACATACTAGACACAGTTACTTTTAAAAAATGTAGCTAAAAACTCAAGATATTTGTTATCTATAGATTTCTTTCCATGGCCTCTCTCATCTCTTGATTTTTAGTCATTTGGTCCTACTTCCTGGCATTACTGATTTTATTTTAAAATTTGAAAGCCATATGTTATATATGAAAATTATGACTCTGACTGATGGTTTTATTCTCCACAGAAGAGTTCTTTTTTTTTTTTCTTTTATTCTTGGCAGTGAGAGATTTTGGGTGCCTCACCTTTACCTAGGTAAGATTGACTCACCCCGTCTTCTACCACAGTCTTTTCAGAGATCTCCACTTAAAACATTATTTGTTCCCTTCTACATTGTTGATGGAAATGTAAACTAGTATAACCAATATGGAAATCAGTATGGAGAGTCCTCAAAAAATTGAAACTAGAAATTCCATTCAACCCAGCTATTTTCCTTCCAGGTATCTTCCCTAAAGAGTTAAAAACATCATATTGCAGTGATATATGCATATACTTGTTTATAGCAGCACAATTCATTATAATTAAATCTTGGAAGTGGTCTGTATGTCCATCAACAGATGAATGGATAAAGAAAATGTGGTATTTATACACAATGGAGCACTACTATGCCATAAAGAATAAACTTGACCCATTTGTAGGAAAATGGATGCACCTTGGGCCCATAATGTTAAGTGAAATAAATCAGACACAAATATTTCATGGTTTCTTTTATATGAGAACCCCAAAATATAAATAAAAAGCAAAGTAAAAGACAGATAACAGGAAATAGGGAGCTAGATCTTTTGTTAATGAGAAAGGGATCAAGTGATGTGGGTAGGAAGTGGAGAGGATGGGATTAAAAAAAAGAATTAAGATGTGCTATATACATATACCAACTCTCCAAAAGGAATATAATCATTATGTACTATAAGCATGCATTAATAGAAAATAAAAATTGGGAAAGAGAGTAATAATAAAATAAAAAATGACTGGGGACAAGAAAAAAAACTTGTTCACCAGAGTTCTTTTTCCTTGTTGGACCCTGAACTCCGACTTCTATCTCCCCAGGACTATAACTGCTGATTTCTGTTCAGCCATTTAGCCTCTTTGTAGTGCTCTTTAGTTTCTGAGTATTCCTTCCTATGTGTGTACAGATTAGGAGTCATCAAATGCTTAAACCATAAAATCAGATTTATCCCTCTATTATTCTCTTTTCTTGAGGATTTTATGATTATTTTCTGGAAATTCAGAGAAAAATTGATGGTTTTATACTTTACCAGTTTTTATAACTATTTTCAACAAAAGTGTTAGTTACAACTGGTTGTAGTGGTACACATCTGTAATCCCAGCTCTCAGGAGGCTGAGGCAGGAGGATTGCCACAAGTTCAAGGCCCACCTGGACTGGATAGTGAGTTCAAGATCCACCTGGACTATACAGTGAGACTTCTCTCAAAAAACTGAAAAAAAAAAAAGTGTTAGTCACAACCAGAAAAGGAAGCAACCAATTTAGATATAGTAAAAACGTAGTCCACTTAATTAATTTTAAAAATCTAATTGGGGGAGTATGTTGACCTACTCCTAAAATTTGGATGGAAAGACAGAAGAACTAGAATAGCCAAAATAAAGAGAACAAAATAGAATATTCATATTTTCTGGATTCAATATTTAACACAGAGCTACGCTATTCAAGGTAGCTTGGTAGTTGTAAAAGTTAAACACATAGATCAACTGAACAAAATAAAAAGTTGAGAAATAGATCCATACATATAATCAATCGAGTTTGACAAAGGCACATAATATATTCTATGGAGAAAGGGATAAAGAGCTCTAAGAACTCAACAGTGAGAAACTCAATACATTTATTTTTTAAAATGGGTGAAAGTTTGATGACATATTTTATAAAAAAAATACAGAAGACAAATGAACACATGAAAGTCACCAAAAACATGCAAATTAAAGCTATACCACTACGCACCTATTAGAGTAGTGTGTGTGTATGTGTGTTGTGTGTGTGTTCGTGGTACTTGGAGTTGAACCAAGGGCCTTTGCACTGAGCTGCAGCCCCAGCCCTTTTTATTTTATTTACTTTTTAAACTTTGAGACAGGATCTCACTAAGTGGCTAAAATTGCCAAGGCTGGGCTTCAAGTTGTCATCCTCCTGCCTCAGCCTCCCATGCCCAGTTTAGAATGGCTTTTAAAATGACAATAGCAAGCATGGGTGGAGATGCTGAATAACTGGAACTCTCACATGCTGCCTGTAAGAACACAACAAGATGCTGTGGATACTTTGGAATATAGCTTGACAGTTTCTTATAAAGTTAAACCTATACTTGACCTATGCGCCAGCGATGTCATTTCAAAGTATTTATCCAAGAGAAATTAAATCTTATTTTCACACAAAAACTTGTACACAAAGATTTATAGCCACTTTATTCAGAATTGCCAAAAAAAATTCAAATGTTGTTCTGGAAATTGAATAAACAAACTCAGGTATGTCCATACAAAGAATACTACTTAGCAATAAAAATGGACTGTCAATAAATCTCAAAACACGATGCATTAGCTCAAGTGGTAGAGCCCTTGCCTAGCAAGCACAAGGCCCTAAGTTCGATAGCAGCACCGCCTCCAAAAAAACATGATGTTAAGTGAAAGAAACCAAATTCAAAAGGCTACATATTGTATGATTCAATTTATATGATATTCTAGAACAACAAAAATATAGAAGTAGAAATTAGCATGCTGAATGGTTGCCAGGATTCGAAGTAGAGGGGTAGATTACAAAAGAGCACAAGGACCAGGCCAGGTGACATGCACCCATAATCCCAGCACTCTGGGAGGCTGAGGCGGGAGGATGGCAAGTTTGAGCTCACTCTGGGCAACTTAGTTACTTACCAAGACCTTGTCTCAAAATAAAAAATAAAAAGGTCTGGAGATGAATGTAGCTCAGTGCAAAGGTCATGGGTTCAATCCCCATTACAGGAGGAAAACACAGACACACAAGGGAATATTTTTTTTTTAATTTTAAACCAAGAACACGTATTGGTACATTTTACATATAATGGTCACATTCATCATATTTATTTTGTACCTGTACATGATGTATCTTGGTTCTCCCCCCTCTTCCCCGCCCCTCCCCTCTGTTCCCTCCTTCCCTATTTACAGCAGGTTTATTCATAATTTTCCATATTTTCCCTTTCCCCACAAGGGAATATTTGGGGGATGGAACTGTTTTGTGTCTTCATTGTAGTTATAATTACATCACTATGTATTTGTGAAAAGAGTTTTGTTTATAAATTTTTAAAACGTGAATAAAAATAATAAAAACCCAGATTCTTATCTTTAAAAATCTTTCTTTTTAAAATTTTTTTTTTTATTTTTGAAACAGGGTCTCGCTATGTGGTTCAGGCTTACTTTGAACTCACTATGTAGCCCAGGCTGGCCTCGAACTCGTGGTGATCCTCCTGCCTCTGCCTCCCAAGTGCTGGGATTACAGGCCTGCGCCACCACACCCGGCTAAAAATCTTTCTAATGTAAAATAAAACAAAGACAGAAAGTGACATAAAATGTATAATTAAATGAATTTTTATAGGGCAAAAATCCTTATAAGAATCTAAGATCAAGGAGTGAACTCTAGCGCCAGGAGTATTACTATGCAGTAGAATGTACATTTGATGAGCCAGGCTGTGGTTGATTGCCAGCACAAAAGGAAGGAAGGCGGGAGGGAAGGAGGGGAGGAGGGAAGGAGGGAAAGAAAGAAGGAAGGGAGGGAAGAGGAGCTGGAACTTTGCGTCCAACTCCGGACTCCACTTCCCTGTGTTCAATCTGAATCACACAGTGCTCTTCCCATAAGTGATCATCCTCCTGACTGTGCAAAAGTAATCACCTTCTTGCACTCTCATAATTGTTGCCACTCAAATATGCGTCCCTAGAAACTACAGTCTCATCTATTAAAAAGAGTTCTATGTTCTTAACCTGCCTTTAAATCTATAGATTCTGTACTACTCTTTTCTTATTAGGCCTGTGGGCTGAATTTTGCTGTTTGCACAACTGCGGTGAGGTTTAAGGTATTCTGTGCTCTGTGTTTCATGAATTTTGGCTGCTGAATCCAAAGACTGGATCAGACTCAATTTCCATCTCTTTCCAAAGTGTCTGCCAGAACTCTAGGAGTGAGCTGGGCATGGGGATGCACACCTGCAATCCTAGCACTATGGGAGGCTGAAGCAGGAGGATCACAAATTCAGCCCCAGCCTGGGCAATTTAGCAACTTAGTGAGACTCAAAAGAAAAAGGGCTGGGGGGCTGGGGATTTAGCTCAGTGATTAGAGTGCTTGCCTTGCAAGCACAAGGGCCTGAGTTCGATCCCCAGCACCACAAAAAAAAAAAAAAAAAAAGAAACAGCACCCAAAAGAAAAAGGGCTGGGGCTGTAACTTAGCATGAATAACTAGTACCACAAAAGTAAATAAATGAAATAAAATTTAAAAAATAAAAAAGGTCTGGGGACGTAGCTCAGTGAAGGTCCTGCGTTCAATCTCCAGTACCGCAAATAATAATAATAACAATGATGATGATAATAATAATAAAGAAGAACAACAAAACTAGAGTTACAAAGTGTTTGGGCTCTCTCTGTCTCTGTCTCTCTCTCTCTCTCTCTTACAGTACCAGGGATTGAACTCAGGGCCTTCGCACTGAGCTAAAAGACATAGTCTTGCTAAAGGGCTAAATTGCCCGGCTATGCTCAGATTTTTGACTCCCCTGCCTCAGCCTCCACAGGTATGTACCACATGCCCAGCTTATGGAGACGTTGCCAAGTGATTAGTGTCTGTCATGGCATCAGAAAGTCTCTGGTGTCTGGTTATCTTTTTATGATAGTTGTGGATACTAATATTTACATTTTTTTAATTCACTGAGGCTATAAAATGGTGGTATTCTATCTTTTTTTTTCCAAGTCGGAAAACTGATGGACACTTCTCATTATCTCTATTATTTGGTTACCCAGTAATACAGTTCCTACAGAAAAGGCAGGATAAATGTGTGATTCTTTTCCTTCACCTGACTTCAAAATAATGAATTATTTCCCTATGATCTTATGAAAGTAAGCATTTTCTCTTTCTTGTAATGTCATGCTGAACTCATGGGTTTAAACATATTTGATATATTTTAATTTATTTAAATTATTGTTATTTATTGAAATTAAAATTGTGTCATCTTAAGCCAGTGGGAACTTCTTCAGCTTGACCTTCTGTACTTTTGACACAATCCTAGTAGTCTTTGATAACTTCCTCGTAATCTTGTTTGACAGCAGGTTCATCCTGCACATTTTCTTTCTTTCTTTCTTTCTTTCTTTCTTTCTTTCTTTCATTTTCTTTCTTTCATTTTCCTTCTTTCTCTTTCTTTCTTTCTTTCTTTCTTTCTTTCTTTCTTTCTTTCTTTCTTTCTTTCTTTCTTTCTTTTATGATAGGGTCTCACTATGTAGTTCAGGCTGATCTTGAACTCACTATGTAGCCCAGGCTGGCCTCGAGTTCTCAGAGATCCTCCTGCCTCAGCCTCCTGAGTGCTGGGATTACAGGCATACACCAGCATGCCTGGCCATTTTGTACATTTTCTAACCCAGATCTGGATCAGCCGTTTCCCCAAGATGTCCTGATTTCTTTTAATGAGAAATGATATTTCAAAATAACATTCTGGGTTTTAGGAATGTCCGTTGCTGCTGCATTGGTCACTATTTTCAATGGTTGGCCACAGTTTTCAGTAGACAGAAAGAACAATATTTCCAATGAACAGCTGAAGGAAATGCATACACATGCACAAATAAAGATAAAACACCTCATGAGCTTATATTGATACTGTCAATTCAAATCTGTCATCTATATCTTGGATTTTTGTTACTCTTCAGTATTTGCCACTGTCTCTCAAATCTTTGTCTCTTTCCAAATTTAAAATGGTTTTAAGAATATTTTATTCTTTTTTGTCTATTTTTCCTCAGGCATTATATTTGAATTTATTTGCTCTTATTTTCTTTCTAGCTCACTCATCATTTTTAAAATTATACTTATTTCGTTTCTAATTATTTCCTGAGTTGTATCTCTTAATGTCTGAGTTTCTGATTCTCATATCTGTTATTTCATATTGTATACTATTTTCATAACATCTTTTATCTTATTTGTAAATATTAGGTTACAGTTTTGATCTCTTTCATGGACTCTTTCTGGGGCAATCTCATTGCCTCTGGAGATGTTACTTAGGTCTTTCTTCCTGTTTTATTTTTAAATAATAACTATATAACCCTGATTTTTTTCAGATGCTTCTTTTATGTAAAATTTGTTTTCCTGAACTCTTGTCCTAAAGTGGCACTCATAAAGCTTTTAGTACTCCAAAGAACTCCCTCTGTTGATTTTGGAGTGTGACAAACAAATAAGGCAGCTTGCTTTTCGGGATATTTCAGCATTTTGATGTGGAGCTTCTCTGTCCGTCATCTCTTGTCCATGTCCTCTTCAGCGTTTGTCTCACTCCAAGTCATTTCCTTTCTGTGTGTGGGGTTTGGCTAACAAAGGGGCCCTTGCAGGCTGATTTTGAACTAAGTTACTCCAGTTACTTCAGAGCTTTTCCACGTGAGCTTGGCATTAGTTTCCTCTGCTGTTCTCATATTGGCCTACCTCTCAGTGAACGTCTGATGGCGATTTTATATTCCTTCTGTCCTCAAGGTGCATCAGAGGAAGATTCCTTATCTTTTCCTCCAGACACTGATACTACACAGGTTTTGTGGCTGTTGGTGGCTTGACCTCCACCCACTAGTGTCTTAGCATTTGCAGGGATAACTTGTCACCCCCTGCTATGATTTGGATGTGTCCCCTATAAATCATGTATTGGAAACCATCTACAAGGTCATATGTTAATGGCAATCGTGGAAAGCAATTAAGATCAGATTAGGTCATGAAGGTGGGGTCTCTATGATAGCATTATGTGCTTTATTAGAAAAAGGAGATGTGAGCTAGCAGACTTGCTCTGTCTCTCCGTGTGATATCCTCCGCCATTTTATGAGGCAGCAGGAGACACTTAGCAGATGCCAGGGTTACCAGGGTTACCAGGGTGCTACAGGTTCCTTCTAGAGATTCTTTCCCGGTTCTTGTTGTCCTGAACAAGGAACTGGACAAGAAATGCACAAAAGATAGCGAGGTTTTACATTTTTTTAAAGATAGAATAAGAAATATGCTCTGCAGAGTGAGCGCAGGCCAATTAAAGTAGGAAAAGAAGTATGCTTTGCAGGCTAAGAGCAGGCCACTGAGAAAAAGAGAGCCCTGAGGCAACAAGGGTAATGGCTGCTGTCTTTTGTAGTCCCCATTCTGACATTGGGCCTGGACTTTCCTATCAAAAACCTGCTTTATTTCGCCCCAGGAAAATTGAAGATAGCACTTTCTGATTGGTCCCAGGTGCAGGACTTAGAACTGCTTTTCTGTGCATGTGTCCTAGATTTCCATAATTGACAGGTCATGCTCACTTGCCCACACAGCTGGACACGCTCTGATCTCCTGCCTCACTGGCACCATGCTCTTGGACTGCTCAACCTCTGGGACTGTGAGCTAAATATACCTTTGTTCTTTATAAATTACCCAGTCTGTGGTATCCAATTATAGCAACAGCAAATGAACTAAAACACTTAGTTTTTTTCTTAATGTTGTTCGAGGAACTTTGGTTTTGTTGTGTATTTCTCCTCTCCATTTTTAATGGAAAAATGCAGAAAGGATGAAAATCTACACTGCTGATGTGTCATCTTCCCAGAATCCTCTCCCAAGTTAATTCGATTGTAAGTGTATTTTGTATTACAGTCCCTTTGGGAGGCTGCTCATAACTCATGGATGTTGATATCTTGCTTCTACTTGGACCTGGGAAGGTTAAGGGCTTTAAATCTTAGCTGTTCATGTCACAATTAATGACCAAACATAAGGAAACTAAAGTGCGAACATAGTAAATTACCAATTCATGTGAATTTTTAAAAAATTTTTAATTTAATTACAGCAGAAATATTTCTGAGGATTTGGGAATTATTTTTAACAATAAATAAAAGAAACCAGTTATGTATGTATTCTCAGAATTAACACAATGAAGCTTTCTTTTATGAGGCATATACCATTTGAAGCTTATGTAAAAGCTTCAAACGGCATAATATGTCTGCATATATTGCTACAAATTTTACTTTAATTTTATTACTCATAGATGAGAAATTGTAAGAATTAGCACAAAAAAAGAGAAAGATTTTAGTAGGACCTACTCCACTGACACAGTTATCGAGCTCTCATGGAACCCACTGTGGACCTTTAAAAGAAGAAAAAGTCTCACGTGGTCATCTTTTCCAGACCAGAGCCTTGAGAATCTTTCTAACTGTATGTGTTTAAGTACAGAAAATAGTTAGCAATTAATCATATCTGTGAGAAATGGCATTTTGGTTTTGCTATCTAGTTTTTCTATTAGATGACAAGGTGTGGGGCCAACAAGCAGAAGAGAGAAACAATACTTAAGCACGACTTCAAAAAAATTTAACAGAGCTCTGGTAGCTAGGAAACAGCAGCACAGATAGTGTACTGAAGAGGAACAGTTGAGGAGCCGGGGGCAACTCTAGGGCCATGTTACGATGCTATGTGAGTGGCAGTGCACATGGTTGCCATAGCTACAGAAGCACACAAGCTATAGACACACAGGCCCTATGGACCCACCCACCCTGCCGCCACTGCCTTCCACACCTGCCCCTGGGAGTTTTCTACAGTGCCGGCATCGGGAGAAAAAGGCCATATGGCTTAAATCAAAATATTTTTTTCACTTCCAAAAATCAGAATACCAGAGATGCAGAGCAGAAGGCAAGGAAACTTTGGAAAATGCTGATTTCCCAAGGGTCAAGGCTTCAGGACATTTAGTCAAGGAGAAAACGTCAGTGATCCTCAGATGTCTATGTCCATATCTACTCGCCTGTTCCTTTTTACCTTCTTGATTTCTCTCCTGGCTACGGAGTTCCTGGCTGTCTGCCTTCCCCACCCCACCCCCTACCTTGACAGCAGCACCAAGGAGAGCTGTAACATTGTTCAAAGGAATACATGTGGATTGAAGTGGTAGAGCAGGGATTAGATATTTTGGGACTCTGCTTTCTTCCAGTAGGCTAAAGGAAATGTTTTTGCACGCTATTGCCAGAGTTAAGGCAAAACCAGGATAAGCTGAAGAAAAATGATAGTGGTTGTTGAGAATATAGAGTGGGAAGTAGAAAATAAAAAAAAATAGAAGAGGAAAATATCTTGGTTATAATTAGGAAGGTCCTGAAGTAGCACCCTAAATCTAAAGGTTGCGTGGTGAGCAATAACAAACATGTGCTGGAGAGATACCTCAGGGGAGCACCTAATTTTCCCTGGCCTACTCTTCCTGGCGGAGTAACTTGTACTTAGTCAATTGCGGGACTTACTTCTTCATGTTCATGGATGTCATGGTGTGAATAAAATGATTTAGCGACTTGCTGATTCAATTTTGGGGCTTTCAGATGGAGTAAAGTCTCTGGAGCCTTTAAGCACACATTATTGCTCTCCTCATGCGTATAAAGCTAACCCTGTCCAAAACATCCAAGATGGAGAGGCATAGAGGAGAGACTTGCCCTCTGTGTTAGTTTCCTAGGCCTGCCATAACAAAGTACTGCAAGCTGAGTCGCTGAGGAAAACAGAAATGTATCGCCTCACAGTTCCAAAGGCTGGAAGTCCCCCAGAATCCTGTTAGAGAGCCTCCTCTTGCCTTTTCCCAGCTTTGTGGCTTGCCCGAAATCTCTGCTGTACCTTGGCCTCTAGATGCATCACCCCATCCTCCTTTATTACATGATGCTCTCCTCTATCTCTGTCTCTTCTCACTTTTATAATGACACCAGTCATATTGGACTAAGGGCCCATCCTAATCCAGTATGACCTCATCACAGCTCATTACACCTGCGAATACCCTATTTCCAAATAAGATTATATTCTGAGGTGCCAAAAGGTTAAGACTTCAACTTTTCCTCTTGAGGGAGACAAAATTTAACCCATGACAGCATCCATCCTATCTGAGTTCAAATTCGAAGACAGACATTTATCACCTGTGTGATTTAGGGTGCATCTCAACCTCTCTGAGTTTCATTATCTATAAAATGAAGTCATGGAGAAATCATAATACCTACTTCACAGGGTTCTCTCCACATAGTAGTAAAGGGAAGAAAAGGAGAAAAGATAGAGTGCGATAGGTGGAGAGTGATGGGTGGCCTACTGTGGACTCAACTTTTCATAGGAAGAAGTACTCATCCTCATTCATCTTACTCACTGGTCCTGGCACTGTGCAACTTCTGGCTCTTCTCCAAAGTCAAAATGACCATGAAAGATAAATGTTTTGTATTGATGCAGAATATTGAGACAGCTACAACAGCATACCTGAAGACACTCAGGAGAGTGGACTTCCAGAACCGCTTCAGAAAGTGGCAAAAAAAAAAAAAATGGGATAAGTGTGTTTGAAGTATTTTGAGGGGAATTAATGGCAGTAGGTCTTTTATTGTAATAAATTAAGAAAAAATGTAAATATTCATAATTTTTTTAATCACACCTCATATAAACATGTTGACTTATAATGCCAGGTACGTGCACATACCAAGAAGAAAATAAAACAGGGTAAGGGAATAGGACATTAGGGATGCAAGCAGTCAGGGAACGTCTCTTAAGGCAGAATTTGAACTGAACTCTGAATGTTGTGCTATCCAGAGACAGAACGTCCTACACTAAAGGAATGGTACATGTGAAGACTTGGAACTGGCATACTCGGTGTATTCAAGAAGCAGCTGGAAGGTCACTGTGGTTGGAGAGTAAATATGGAAATTTTTAATAATAAAAATATGTAAGCCAAATTCTGGTGACATGGAAGGCAGTGTGACCTAGAAGTCAATGTCAAGATTTTAAAGCCAACACAACTCAAAATCAAACTCAACCCCTGCCATTTACTAGCTTTATATGCTTGAAAAAGTTATCTAACATTGATGAACTTCAGTTTTCTTATCTATAAAGACACAAAAAAAAGAAACAAAGTTATTACCCAGGGATGTTTTTAAGTAAAAATGAGATTTGAAAAACGATGAGTTTGGAAGACAGATTTGGATTTGAATTTTATCATATATCTTACTTGGTCTTCAGCCATAGACTGAGATTTGGCTTTTTCACGTATAAAATGGGAATGATAACATTATGTGATAGAACTGTTATAAGGATTAACTAGAGGGACTATGCTTTTTTTTTTCTTTTTGGCAGTTTCACTTTGATGTATGGTTATGTTTTCATTTGTCTTACTCAGGACCCACTATTTCCATTTAATCCAAAATTCATATCTTTCTTTAATTCTGAAAATTTTTCATTCACTAGCCCTTTGAATGATGTCCTTTGTTTCTGTTGTTTTTTCTGTATAGTGAAGATGATCAATGTCCTGCAGCAGAACAAATAATGCCAATGTCTCTGTACTGTAAAACAACAAGATTTATTCCTCATACGTAGACCACTGAGCATTGGCTGGTCCCTGCTCTGGATTGGTCTCCTTACTCTGAGACCCAGACGGTAAAAGAACCACAAGCTGGAATGTTGCCATTTGCTGTGGCAGAAGTGGGGAAGAAAAGAATATGATGACTTGTGCACTGAGTATTTTTGTTTGGTTGGTTTTTGGAGACAAGGTCTCGCTATGTAGTTCAGGCTGGCCTTGAACTCACTATGTAGTCTAGGCTGGCCTCGAATTCACAGCCATCCTCCTGCCTCAGCCTCTTGAGTGCTGGGATTACAGGCGTGTGCCCCCATGCCCACCTTTGAGACTTAAATCTTCCCAGAAGAAATATCGACTCATGCTGTGTTGGCTTAAGTAAGTCACATGACCACATCTAATTTCCAGATTGTGAGGAAGTACAACTATCTCACAGATCCAGGGAGGGAGCAGAAAGTATTGGGAAGTTAGCAATAATGACTCTTATTCTGGAACTCTATTAGATGCACCTTGGACTCTTTCATTCTACCTTCCATGCCTCTCAACTCTTCTTTCATATTATCCCTTTACCTCTTTCCAAACTGCATATCTTAGATAATTCATAAAGTCTCTCTTTAGCTAGGTCTAGACTACATTCAACCCAGCCACTGAGTTTTGATTTTCAAACACTACACTCCTCATTTCTAGAATTGTTTCTGTTGGCTCTTCTTTTACTTATCCCTTTGCTGTCTAGTGGATTCTATTTCTTCTTTTATATTTTTAAACATTTTAAAGTTTCTTTCAGATTGGCCTATTATTTCTAGCTCTGGAAGTACAAATCCTCTTAAGAACTGAACTGATGACTCTTGAAATGATTTGTTTTCTTGCCTACTTTATACATCTGTATTTGGGGTTCAGCTTGGGTGAGGCTTTTTCTATGTGCCCTAGTTACAGAAATGTCCCTGCGGGGCATTGTTACCTCTGTGGAAGCCCTCCAGGTATCACAGGATCTGGGCCAGCTCCTAGTGTTAAACCCTCCACTGGGGGCTCTCAGAACCCCAGAGGAGGTATGTGTACAGGGTCAACACACCATTCACAGGTAGGGTGGCCTTGGGTTCTGCTCTCTTACTTCCATCCATTGCCTGGGGTAGACATCCAGTTTTGCCAACACTTCCGGAGGCTGGTGGGAGGAATTCTCGTGGCTCCCATTTAATTTGTGGTGTGGACCTTAGTGAATTGGGCAGCTGTAGGTTGCTGTGGCTCTTTGCCCTGACCAAGGGCGAAACCTGTGCTCCACTCCTCAGGCTGCCCCCCCAGAACACCAGCTCCCACCCATTAAGGCCTATTTTAGGTCCCAACATCCCAGTACCATTCACTTTCTGTTCCTTCTCATAATTCTGATTTTCAGACCTTCCTTCATTTCGATTTGAGCTCATTTACTTATTTAAAGGAAAAAAGCTAGTTTGTTATATGTTAAGCAGAATTTCTATGATTTTAGACTTGGGAATGGGGTTCTTTCAAATTACCTCAGTTTTTCATGTTGGCAAGAATTTCCTACTTTTTGATATAAGTAGACTTAACATGAGTGAATTCAATGAGATGATAACTAGTAGGTTATGAAAGATCAAGAAAGTGTTTTTTAAAGAGGAGATACAAACATATACACATGCTCAAGGAAAGAAACCATGGACAAGGAACAAATGGCAGCTATGTGAACATGGAAAACTATTGTCTAGGGACAACACTGGAATCCAGAATAGATGATCTTGGAATTTGGGATATAGATAAAGGATCAGCTTTGGAGAACAGAAGAATTGGTTCCTCTTTGGAAATAGAAAAGCAGCAAAGAAACATGTTGTTCAAAGTTTTGGGGGAAGTCTGGAAATTGATGTCTGATACCTGTGTTTTCTCTGAGGTAGATAGGATGTAGGTGAGCTATAGAGATGGAAGCTTTACATCCACGTGAGGAATTAGAGAGTCAGTAAAACACAGACAAAGGAACTTCTGAAGAGACCATACATGTTGGAAACCATACATTTCTAATGCCGCCAACACAGTGGATGGAAAGTATTTTTTCGAACTGCCCACATGTGGGAGCAGAGAAGTATGTGGCTGGATTGGTTGAAGGTTGGAGTTTGCAAGGCAGCTAATGATAAAGGACAAACAGGAAAGGGAACAGAAGATGGGAAGAGCACTTTGAATTGATAAAATAGGAAAACTGAACAGAGCGTGAATTCAACCCATTCTTGAACAGTAACACAAAAGCGGAAGACTGGGCCATGATTAATGATACAGCCCCAGCAGCACATTCAGACCTCCAGAAATGGTTATCGTCATTCAGAATGCAGCATTACTTTTGTGACCAAGTTTTCTACTTATCTCTTTGGTAACAATTGTCTATCATCGTGGGAACAACTATTCTGCTTTTTCTAGTCTTGATTCATTGATTCACTATCATCATATGTTTCTAGCTTAAACTCCTCAAGAGGGAGCAAGTGGTTGGTATGCCAAATATGGACCTCTGCTAGGCAGAGTCCTTGTACCAAGCCATCCCATATGCCTTTAACCTTTGGATCAAGTTGAGGCCTGCTGATGGGATAAAATGGCAGTCATGTCCTTGACGCATAAATAGACCTCTCACAAAGGTCTAAGACGTTCCACAATTCTTTCCAGAAGGAATAAAACTGCAAGCAGCACTTTTCTCCTAAACGTTTAAATAGCATTTCTCCTCCTGGACTTCATAGTAGTTCTCTATCTATTTCTTTAGCTTTCACTTCTTTCCATCTTGTGTAGCTGGACACAGTTCAAAAATTCCTTATGTAGCACACCTAATTGTAGAAGTTGCATATTCTATATTTGGTTGGAATTTACTCCACCCACACCCCCTATTCACATACACACATAAATAAGTTCACATACTCTTTTTTGCCCCCTAACTGCCAGCTCCCACATTGAAGAAGTAATAAATTATTTTCTACACATAATTTTCTTTCTGGCATGCATACATTAACAGTGGTAGTGTAGAATCCTCCAAAGCATGATAAAATGAGTAATTTCAGTTTCTAGGTAAGATTTTTACCATTTAATATAAAATATTCTGGAAATGCCTATCAATTTCTATTACCTAGAGCAGGATTTGGCATACTTTTTCTGAAAGGGGCCAGATAAATATTTCAGATTTCATAGGTTGTATCACATCCACTATCCTACCTATTCAGCTTTCTCACTGTAGTAGCCATAGACAACATCAAAATGAATGTGCATGGCTGTATTCCAGGAAAACTTTATTCACAAGAACAAGCATCAGGCTGGACTTGGCCAGAGCACTGTAGTCTACCAACCTCTGATCTAGAGGATAATTATTTATGGCTTCTGGAACTTGGCTGGGTAAGAGCTGAATCTCATGATGGTAGTGTTTTTTCCTAACAGATGGCATAGAAGTTCACTTTTCTATTGACTCTTTATGTAAATTAAGTTATGCAGTGATAAATAATTGAAGGTCATCACATCATGCTACTCTGGAATCATGCAGTGCCCACCCTGCGTGGCCATATGCAGCAGCCATGAATATATTGGAAGTTCTTTTTCTGCAGTTCCAATTTCAGACCAGATTAAGGCAAAGAAATAACTCCCGTGTTCATTTATCCATCCAGCAAGATTTGGTGACCCTTGTGATTGGCTCAGACACTGCAACAACTGCCAAGAACACAAAACATGAATCAAACAAGGTCTTTGTCCTCAAGGAGCTGTGGCTTAGTAAGGTATATTAGTTTCCTAGGGCTGCTGAAACAAAGTTACCAGAAACCGGGTGACTTAAGCAGAAATTGATTGATTGTCTCAAAGTTCCAGAGGCTAGAAATTTGAAATCAAGTTGTAGCAGGGCCACAGTACCTCTGAAGGCTGTAGGCAAAATCCTTCTTTGTGTCTTCCCAGCTTCCGGTGGTCTTTCTGAGGGTTCCTCGGCTTATAGCTGCCGCTCTTCACTCCCTGCCTACATTGTCACATGGCATTCTCCCCTTGTGTGTCTGTGTCTCTTATAACGACACCAGTAATATTGGATTAAGGGCCCTTCCTACTTCAGCATTACCTCATCTTAACTAATTATATCTGCGGAGATCCTATTTCCAAATAAGGTCACATTCTTGTTACTAGGTAGTAGAATTTCAACATATCTTTTTGGAGAGACACAATTCAGTTCATAACATAAAGTAAGAGTAAATGTGAAAAAATATGGTTGTTACCGCAGAAATATGTGTCAGGTAGAATGAGGGCAAGGGCAGAGGGGGCAATGTTTTCAAGGGAGGGTCGGGAAAGGTTCTGTAGATGAGATGATGCTTGAGCAGATTGTGGAAAATGATGCAGAGTGTTTGGCAGGCACAAAATGGGTCTGTAAATTGAACATGGGACTGGAAGAACAGCCCAGCAGGTGCAGCAGCTGGCCCATAGAGTGATGTCGCTTACTTCACCACGTTCCACCGCACCCGGAAAGGGGCCTATGCTTCCTGTTTTCCAGAAAAATCAAAATGAGATTCTAAATGCCTCAGCTTCTGCTCTTTGGTGCAGTTACGACAGTTACTCGAAATCAGCAACAGGTCTCTGGTGGGAAGAGTGGCAGTGAAATTGAAAGGCAGAGGTCTGGGTGGCAAGTCACAAATCCAAGCTATATTTTCATGGTAAACACGCTGGTTTTACTTAGTTTGCCTGTAATGGATTAATAAAAATAGCAGTACTGTTTAAAGATGCCTTCATTGGCACCCACACAGGTGGAGAAAAAGTCAATTGTGTGTCTCAAAAAAAACCACAGCCAGGTGTGGTGGCACACACCTGTAATCCCACCACTCAGGAGGCTGAAGCCAGAGGATTGCTGCAAGCTCAAGGCCAGCCTGGGCTGCATAGTGAGTTCAAGGCTAGCCCGAACTATATAGTGAGACCCTGTCTCAAACCCCACCACCACCAAAAAAGAAAAGAAAAGCACACCCAGGGCTTGAGGGAGCAGTGATAGAAGTGGTGAAAGGAGACAAACTCTCACCGAGTTGCTACCCTAGAGTCTGAGTGCATTATATCTCATTATCCCCAAATTACAGATAAAGGGCATAGAGGGCTGGAGGGTTTAAATATAGTACCCTACTTGGACACCTAGTGGTTTCATTTCAAAAATAATCTAATCCCTCCCATAAATGTATATATTAGGATTCTGGCCTATCCAACACAGTAGCCACTAGCCACAAGTGGAAATTAATGGAAATTAATTTAAAATTCTGTTCCCAGGTTGCACTAATCCACTTTAAGAACTCAATAGCTACATGTGGCTAAGGGCTACTACCAGGGAACATTTCCACTAAGAACAAGATGACTACTTTGTAACTGAGTACTGCTTCAGGATTTTGCTTGTGTTTGCTTTGTGTTTGAGGTCAAATTGGCACAGTGTACCATTCTAAATTGTCTCTGGCAAACGCGAAAAGCATAGTTAGCCATAGTTTGTGAGTGATGTATTACTACTATATTAGCGAAGGCAATCTAATAACTTAAAGAAATCCGAGAGGTAGTTTTATAACCTACTGAAATGTACCTAAATCAAAAGAAACTGCCCTATAGTAATCAGTATCATGTTTGCATTGTAATCAGTTATTTAGTTCAACAAAACAACATCATCCATCTCATTAAATTAGCACTGTCAACTTAAATATCATGGGATCCATACTGTGGTTTAAATTTACTCTGAAAAAAAAAAGCCGTCCGTTTATAAGGAGTATAAATATTAGGAGTTTGTACCTACTTTTATTTTTATGCTTTTAAGGTAATATTATACTGTTGGTAAGTTAAGTAAATGTAAGGATCAGTGGAGAATTTTTGTTCACTTTTAGAAGGGGCCATTATAGTATTCAAGATTGAGAGACATTGTGTGATGGCTCTTAGGATAAAGGAGCTGGGACAGACCATCTGTACCATAGCACCAGGCCACCCAGCTCGCGTGGTTGCCTGTGTCCTGTTGGATCAGAGTAACGAGGACACTCTCGGCACCAGCAAGCCATAATTCTACCGAGAGATATATTATGACACCAACTGCGGCAGCTGGCAAGGCTTCACACTGACAAAGCATTTTACTCCATAATTTTCTAATCACCCCACTATTTTAGAATTCAATTAGTAAAATTTGATTTACGCTATTCGTAAAAACAGAATTTTTCACCACCCCTTCATAGTCTTAATACTCAGAACATGTTTGCAGTGAGCAAGGAGACCAACCACAAAGCAAGCCTTACCCGTTTGTATTCAAGCACATTTTTCCTCGGTCTTAATCAGACCCACGAGTCTCAAGCACCTCACTGATGGGAAATAAGACTCAAGAGCATCATTTTCCTATTACCACTTCACAATGTTTTACTGAAGAATTTCATATCTTCTCACTTAATCTTAGGCCTCCAGCTTTCCCCTTGAAATCGACAGATGCGTTTCACACTCGCTGAGTCAAGCACAGCTTTCCTCACCATAAATGGGAAATAGAGACTGGGCCGGGGGTGCAGCTCACTGGTAGAATTCTTACTGAACACACACACACACACACACACACACACACACACACACACACACACGAGGCCCTGTGTTCAATCCCCAACACTGGAAAGAACAAAACAAAAACAAAAAGTAAAAAGAGGCCAGTCCATGCTGGGCTGTCTCGCTCAACACACCCCAGGGCTACTTATCAGCTCCACCTGGTCTTGTCGCTGTGACTGCAGTGGTCAGAGGAACCCCCTGGGCAACTTCTATACAACTGAGGATGTAAACTGTTACTTTTAATGGTATTGTGCATTATTCTGAGACCCCTCATTTATGTTACGTCACTGTGTTATGTCACACAGCATCCCCAGAACCTTGACTGAATTTCTTACTGTGTATTTCTGAAAAATACTTGGTAAATAGTCCTGCTATTTCCTGCGAAGTGAGTCCTAAAGAAGCTACCTCTTATGTAAGTGGCAAATAAAATACCAAAATCTTAGGAACCAGAAGGATACTATAAAGTGCTTAAAAAAAAAAAAAACCTGCTTAGCACCTTCTAAAATACCTCAAAGATATGCAAACTAACACTGGGAAGAGCTCTAAATATCTACCTCTCTCCCTTGAGAAGGTGTTTCTGCCTGTTGAGATAAGCAATCTTTTACTCAGATTTTGCAACTGTAGTTAATTATAACTGCTGAAGTTCAATTATACTACACTAATATTAGTTCTTCCCATTCATTTTGTTTTTCCTGTATGTCAGACACTATGCCAAGCAATTTTATTTATTCCTTTGTAGCCACTTAGTGAAGGTAGATAAATATTATCTCCATTTTACAGATTTTATTTAAAAAATAGTGAGGCCTAGAAATGAGCCTGAGAGGGGGCAGGGGATTTAGCTCAGTGGTTAGAGTGCCTGCCTAGCAAGTGCAAGGTACAAGGCCCTGAGTTTGAGCCTCAGCACCAAAAAAAAAAGAAAGAAAGAAAGAAATGAGGAAATGAGCCTGAGGTCACATAGCTGCTAAATGTTGGAATAGGATTTGAACTCAGAATTTCCTGGACTCCCAAGTCCAGACTATTAGTCTTACAGGCAATAGCACAATATAATAATACAGAATAATAAGGCTATATATATATATATATCTCAGTTAATTTGTCGCTACTCCTCAAACTAAGCACTTCTCATTTTCAGTATCTATGTCCAACTTCCAGGAAATGTCACGGCAAGATTCCATCATAGTCAGTTATAGATTTTTTTTCCAATGCCAGGGATCAAATCCAGGGCCTCATGCATGCTAGGTAAGAGCACTGCCATTGAATTACATGCCTAGCCCCTAGATCATTTTTAAATCATTTCTTGGGGTATTAGCAACTTAAATACCCTTCACAAAATTACCTATTTTTCTGCTCTTGATTCGTAAGTTTTGGTCCAAATCACTTTCGCCTCCAGCAGAGCCTCCTTATAAAGACAGGCTATACCTCTTTTCATCCCAAGGTGAGTCCTCAACAGTGTTTTATAAGGATGACTTCACTTCTCTGGTGGGGTCACCTTTATGAAAGAGTTCAACTACTAACAGCTGGGCATTCATGGGAAACAGAGCTTGGGACAGGAGTAGAATTGTGAATTACCTACTTAAAAACTCAGGGGGAATTTTGAGGACCTGGATTTTTTTCCCCAGCTCATCCTAATTTCTATTGATATAACATTTGCAAAGCCAATGTATAACTGGTGTTTGTAAAAACATAGGCAAGGTTTAAACCCAAGTTACTTGGAAAAGATCTTAGTTATTAGGTAAGCTTTGACAGTTGCTAACCCTAAGGTAGCTTGTTAGGGAAAGAAGCTATCCCTTCCACCATGCTTCCACCCCCAGGCTGAGGAGCAGATCAGAAAGCCTACATTCTCACTGTTGGTTCTTGTACCTTGTCAGTTTATTTAAGGGAAAATGTAACCCCTCAAGAAGAAAAAAACTTCTAGTCAGGCACTGATTAACAATTATTTCATATACTGTAGAACCTATTCCATAAAATTTATCTAATACTGTATGGAATTGATGGTGTTATCAACTCATCTAAAGTCTGTATTTGAATAATGAATAAAAAGGGTTTGCTAGGGAAATAATGTTTGCATAGTTGTAATCTGTGAGGATTTCGTATCTGAAAGAAAAGTGTGTTCTTTGCTATGTGTGTCTCCCTGAAATCAGTATGTTGAAGCCCTAACTCCCAACGTGGTAGAATTTGGAAATGGACATTTGGGGAGGTAATTAGATTTAGAGTAGGTTGTGAGAATGAGGTCTTCACGATGGGATTAGTGCTCTCCTAAGAAGAGAATTGAGAGAATTTGCTTTTCTCCTGCCACTGAAGAGGTGGCAAGAAGGTGGCCATCTTCAAGCCAGGAAAACAGCCCTCACCAGAGTCCTTTCATACTAATGTTCTAATCTCAGACTTCCTAGCCTCCAGAAATGTGAAAAAATAAGTTTCTGTTGTTTAAGCCACCGAGCTTCTCGTATTTTGCAATGACAGTCCATCTTTTATTACTTTAGAAACACCTATTTGCATGCAAAAATAATAACTTTGCAGTTACCATCTATATATTCATTAAAGCAAATCTGACGAGACCTATCCTTGACCATGCTTTTATGATATCCTTAAATTTGGAAGTGATAAAACTGCCTTTTAAAAAGTTGTACAAGGTGGGCATGGTAGCACATGCCTGTAATCCTCACACTTGGTAGGCTGAGGCAGGAGGATTGCCATGAGTTCAAGGCCAGCCTGGGCAGCATAGTGAGTTCAAGACCAGCCTGAACTACACAGCGAGATCCTGTCTCAAACAAACAAAAATTAACAAAAGTTGTAAAATACACCTATTTTCAATAGTTTGGATAGGGTTGTTACCAACTGATCAGAATTTGTGGCCTGGTGTGGTGGCTCACACCTGTAATCCTAGTACTTGCAAGACTGGGGCAAAAGGATCTCAAATTCAAGGCCAGCCCGGGCTTCATAGTGAGTTCAAGGCCAGCCTGAATTATATAGGGACTCTGTCTTCAAAAAAACCCCAATAAATAAATAAATTAAATTAAATTTGTGAAGTTTTACTCTTTTGACCAAAAACTCCAGAGAAACGATTATGTTTTACATGAGCACATTCTCACAGCAAGATTTTGTGTTTTAGTCTAAAGATATTAAAATGGAATTAATTTACATTGATAATCGTTGAAGCTGAGTGCGGGTTCAGAGTAGTGTCCTTTGTGGATGTTTTAAAATATTGACAATTCAAGGTGTGCTCAAATTAATTTATTACAGTAAAATTCACATTGCCATTAATTCCTCTCAACATGTTCAACCCTCGCAGGTGCAAACACATTTATCTATGTTCTGAAGCAGTTCTGGAAGGCCTATTTCATGAGTGTTTTAACAAGGTCTGATACAAAATTACTGTAAATGCTGCTGCCAAGTGCAGGCTCTTAGACAACTCATAGAGTGGGAAAAAATTGTGCCAGCTGTTTCTCAGACAAAGGACCAATATCTAGAATATATAACAAGCTCAAAAAATCAGATCCCCCCAAATTTAAAGACCCAATCCAAAAATGGGCATCTAAAATGACTAGATACTTCTCAGATGAAGAAGTACAAACAGTAAATAAATAAAAACTGTTCAGTATCACTTGTCATTTTCAAGAGATGCAAATTAAAACAGAGATTCCATCTCACTCTGGAAGAAATGGCTACTATCAAGAAATCAGCCAATAACAAATGCTGGCAGGGATGTGGGGAAAAAGGAACCCTTCTCCATTGTTGGTGGGAGTGTAGACTGGAGCAACCACTGTGGAAATCAGTATGGAGATTCCTCAAGAAACTAAAAGTAGAACTTCCATTTGACCCAGCTATTCTTCTTCTTGGAATCGTCCTGAAAGAATTAAAAGCATCACACCACAGCGATATATGCATGTTTATAGCTGCACAATTTGTAATAGCTAAATCTTGACAACACCCCAAATACCAATCAACTGATGAATGTATGAAGATGTGTTTTTTATACAATGGAGTACTACTCTGCCATAAAGAAGGATGAGCTTGAGATATTTCTAAATAAATGGATGCACTTCGAACCCATACTCTTAAGTGAAATAAATCGGACCCACATGCTTAATTACTGCACTGTTTCTATGGTGTGAGAAACTGAAGGTGTAAATAAGACCAAAATGTATACTATATATTGGGAAAAGGGAAGAAATTGTCCAATTGGGAAGCAGAAAAAAGGGTGAGGCGGGAGAGGAAGGGAGGGACAAGAAAAAAAAAAAGAATAGAAGGAAAAAAATGGAAACAAAGCTTTTGTAAATAAGGAGGGAAAGAGAAGTTGAAGGAGGGAAGGGGAATTGGAAAAAAAGAAGCAAGATTATCATGTACAATTACAAATTCCCTGTGATGAAGGTTATCATCATGTATATCTACAATGTACCACTCAAATTAAAAAAAAGAAAAGTGCAGGCTCTTGAAAACATGACAGTGTGTCCATGATATTATTCACCAGATCTGACACTTTAAGACTTCTGGCTCTTTCCAAAGTCAAAATGACCTTGAAAAGTAAATGTTTTTAGTAATTCAGGACATTGAAGCAGTCACAAAAGTGCAGCTAAAGGCACAAAAGAGAATTTCCAGAACTCTTTCAGAAAGTAGCACGAAAATGAAATAAGTGTATTCAGAGCAAGGGGGACCAAAAGAAATAAAAAAAGCAAGGGGGAGTATTTTGAGAGGAATTAATAGCAGTGGGTCTTTTACTGTAATAATTTTAAAAATTTAAACATCTGTCATATTTTCAATCACACTCCATACTAAATTTTAAGTGATTACATACAAAATACAAGCTACTAGGTAGCCAGATTCAGTTTGCAGTGTAAGTATCGTTGATTCATTGTGTTCTGCCCCACAACCTTCGCAAAAGTGGAAAAGAGCAACCTCCTGGCCTTCTCTTAAAAAGTGCAAACTGTGCCAGCTGATTTGAATGAGAAAATGTTTTACACTCTATTTTCACAGCTGTCTTATCAGTTTCCTAAACTGAAGTAGGGTGGAGTCCAGAGTTCAAGAATTCCAGGATGGAGGCCTAGAGACTTTGTTGTCAAAGTTTGAAGATAAAGATATCTTCCCAGTCCAACCTCTTGGAGTGAAGATATTTCCCCGGGGGAGGAGGGGGAACGTGGGGTGTTGAAGATGTCTTCATAAAATTTACAAAGTAGTTGAACCTTAACAGTCAATGGAAAACTCTGCCAGCCTTGTGAGGGAAATGATTTGGTATTCCATTATTTTCACTTGGGCACTTTCCCAAACTGTGCATAGATAAAGCCTCTTCATTCCATCCCCCACTTTGCCTCCCCCCTAAAATTCCCTGAGCCCTGGGTGTGGCAGACTCGCTTTGTTCAGGGGGAAGTAGGCCAAGAGCGATGAGGTAATTAAGGAAAGTACCTTTTCACTCTTCTTACCTACTGATGTCAGTCACATCAAGGCTACATTCTCTTGGCTTTAGTGTGGAAAAGGGAATTTCTACAATTTCCAAGTGAGTGTCTCTTACTGTTTGGTTACTACCTAATAGTTATTTAGGTTCTTGACTTCTCTGTACACAATCTGGATTTCCCTGCATGTGGAATATGAATATATGAATTAGGCTGATGATTTTATGAAAAACTGAAGGGTTTTGTTATTGTTGTTGTTGTTGTTTTGGAGGGGGTTGCTGAGGCTTCATTTTACTCATGACCTAGTTTTAGACAGGGGATGTGGGTGGTAAGCATCCAGGCCCTTTATGAGGTATTACACAATCTATTAGCATTACATGGAGTGGATAGAGAAGTGCTTATAACCCACTTTAAAAAGTGTTTCATAATGTATACTCCAGAATCCTAGAAAATTTTTCAGACTATGGACTTATTGACACTGTTTCTTGATGTAAGAGAAGAATTCTCAAAACAATTAAATACTCACTGCTGGCAAAGGAGACACGCCAAGGGGTCAGGGAATGCTTTGCCTTTGGGACGTGTGACCCACTATTGGGTCAAAGTTTGGACTCCAAACTCAGAAAAGAGTCTCATATTAGGGGGATTGCTGTTGGTATAATTGTTACTTACCACAACAGATGTTTCACCAGAAACTTTTATTAAAATGAAAGCATACACTAAGTTCTCCTCTTTCCCTTTTTCTCTCCAGAATTTTTAAGGTAAATTTGTTGTCTATGTTTTGATCATTATGAATCATATTTTGAGAGCTCAGAAAATATGTAGCAATGTGACTAAGTTGTTGGGAAAATTTACAGAGAAGTTTATGAGTCATCATGGAGTCGGATTTCAAGATACTTATCTTTCAATACTTTGTTAAATAAATATTTATTGAGTGCTTATTATGTACTAGGTACCATTCTAGGTGTCAGCCATATGTCCAAACACAAGAAAGACAAGATTCTCAGAGAACTTGTATTCATGTTTGACTTTCTTATATTTACTTTAATTTACTTTTTTTGATGAAAATAATGGAAATATCATGTACTTTTAATGCAATAAATTTTAATTTTTTTAATTTTAATTTTGAGCCTTTAAATATAACTACCAATTGAACACACATTATGTGGAAATCTAGATTCTTAACACATAATGAGTAGTTTTGTCAAAATCAAGACAAGAAAAATGAATTTTATAAAATAAACATACAATAGTTCTTCAGTTATGTCATTTTCATTACTCATCTAAGTATCCTTGGTCTGTTAGCAGAACACCCAGACATGCACAATAATAATTAAATCGTGTTTAATGTTTTGCCAATTTTGAATCATGTAAAACCATAGATTCTTTACTCGTGTATATGTATATATATTTTTAATCACATATGAATGAATACTTGTCAGGGTAAAGGTATAAAGGTATTTTATTTATCTGTGTGTTAGCTTGATATATAACATTTTTTTGGTGGGGGAGTGCTGGGGATCGAACTCAGGGCCTTATGCTTGCTAGGCAAGCGCTCTACCACTCAAGCTAAATCCCCAACCCTGATATATAACATTTAAACATGTAAACAAATGATGTGTGTGGCTTTATTTCTATTCTTGCCAGGGCTTACTGCATGGAGAAGCAAGCCTACAAGATAGAACCTACAGGCTCTTAAGGGTGAGCCTACAGGCCAGTGGGAATCCTGAGATAGAATCCTGTGGGGGCAGGTACTGGGCTGGGGTGCAGTCAGGGAGGACTTCCTGGAGGAATTTGTTTGTAGGCTAAGAGTTGAAGGACAAGCACAAGTTAACCAGATGAAGAGGGGGGAGGGATTGGCATGGAGAAGGGACACACAAGAAGAGAAAAGGTCCAGACAGAAGAGCAATATAAGACAGGCTCAGCGAAGTTTTTCTAGTAAAAGTCAGGTAATATTTGAGGCTTTGTGGGTCATATGGTCTGTGTCCTATATTCTCAGCCCTACTGCCATAGTCACAGACAACACATAAATGAACAGGCCGAAAGCAGCCATGGACAACACATAAATGAACAGGCCTGGTTGTGTTCCACACAGAGGCAGCAGGCTCTGTGGTACTTGGGAAGGCCTCAAGCTGCGAGAAAGTTCACTTCTGGGGCTGAGAGTCTGGCAAATTCCGAACAAGGCTGCAGAGTGGACAGGAAGTCAGGAGGCAGAGATCCGAGGGGTTGTTGGTGCAGACCTCCTGGACTAGGGCAGTAATGGGTAAAGGAAGAAAAGCAAAAGGTTTGGAGAAAAATCCAGTGAGTGTTAGGGAGAAGGCGGAGAGGCAGGGTCAGGCTGACTCCCTCACTTCTTCCCTCCCTCAGGGCAAGCAGTGGTTGGACGGCTGGGGAAACCGGTTTAAAGTGGGGTTGTGGATGGGTGAGGGGACCCATTCCCCTGCCTGCCACACATACGTGGCTATGTATGTGAAGCAATTTTCATCAGAAATGTGCCTGGCAGGTCTACGAAAGTACAATCTATAAATCCTGAGAAAGTCAAAGGGAACCTGAACATGCAGGGCTAAATACCTTTGTAATGGCAATCCTAGGGCACAATTACTATTGACAGATTTTTCAAGCCTGTGGGGACTGCGGTCTTTAGATACTCTGGTTCTCTTTTACTCACAACTCACTTAACAACAGCACAGGACACGCTCTCCACTGGTAACAATAGCCAATTTAGGAAAGGCAGCTTCATCAAGGCAGTAAATCTGGTCAGCCAGATGGATTGGCACTTCAGACATCAGTGTCCAACACGTAGGATGTGCCCACGGCTCGGTGTTGGGGTGGGTGGCCCGGGATGCCCTGGAGGGGCCTCCTGTGTACAGTGAGGGGCACAGGAGCGACATGGTGAGGGGAGTAGGCTGGATAAGGGCTACTCAACCTACAACCTTCTGGGCTGCCTTAGCTGTAAGCACTGTTCCTCTGCCAAGACAGAACCAGGGTAGCATGACATCAGAGAGGCCATTTAGAGATTGTCCGAATGTGAATTTATGGGTCTGTGGCATTTGCCGTCAGTCAGAAGTACACTCCACAGAGTACCTGCCCTAGTGCTGCTCTGCTCTTCCTACACAGCAGGGAGCAGGGGCAGGGCGGGGGCCCTCCAGACGGTGAAAGCAGTGGTGGAGGCCTGTCACCTTGCCTAGATGAAGGCTTCCTTGATTCCCTTCTTGTCCCCTTGATCCTTATCGCGCTGGCTGGCTGAGTGACCTTTTAAAAATGTAAATTGGATCATATCACTCCTCTGTTTAAAAGCCTTTCACTTATCTAAAGTTGAAAAACAGAATTTAAAGATAAAATCCTGGAGTTGGGGATTTAGCTTAAGTGGTAGAGTACTTGCCTATAGCAAGTGCAAGGCCCTGAGTTCGATCCCCAGGACCGCCCGCCCCACCACCACCAAAAAAAGAGAGAGATAAAATCCTTTACTGGATATGGTAGTATGTGCCTGTAATCCTAGCACTCTGGGAGGCTAGGCGGGAGGATCCCAAGTTCAAACCCAGCCTGGACAAGTTAACAACTCAGCAACATCCTCTCTCAAAGTAAAAAAGTGGGCCAGATATGGCAGCACACACCTATAATCCCACCACTCAGGAGGCTGAGGCAGGAGGATCACCACAAGTTTGAGGCCACCCTGGACTACAGAGTGAGTTCGAGGTCAGCCTCAACTACATAGCAAACCTGCCTTGAAAGAAAAAAAAGTAAAAACATACTGGGGATGTAGTGCGGTGTGAAGGCTCTGGGTTTAATCCCCAGTACCCCCTCCAAAAAAAAAGTAACCAGTAAAGACCCTTTCTGCTTTAGGGTCTCTACTATTCCTTTATTCTAGAAAGTTCTCTGCATCCTCACATCATCCACTCATAACATAGTATCTCCTTCTCACATTTCAATATCCACTAAAAAACCTCCTCAGATGGACCCTTCCTGATGACCCAGGCTATGTTGGCTCTCTCTCTTTTTCTGATATAGCACCATGCTCTTTTTAAAAAAAATTGTTTAACCATAAAAGTGCACACTTTATAATTTTACAATTATTTATGTGTTTGTTTATTGTCATCTCCCCTTATAAATCTGTAAGTTCTTGGGTGCAGGTCTGTAATTTTGTCCATCACTGTATTCCCACAGACTAGCACAGTGCCTGGCACGTGTATATGCAGTAGATGTTTGTTGAATAAGTGAATGAGTAAATAGAAAGCTATTCAACTACTCCACCAGTTGATAGATCTGTTCATAAGTATGTATTTTATGTGTGTAAATATACAATCTCTGTTCCATTTGCTTAGTGAACGATTTACTATCTGCTCTCATGGTTCTGAATTGTCAGTGTTCTCAGTTAGGGAGTTTTCTTGGACCATCGCATAGTTATTCAACTGGGCTGGTGTCATCTGAAGGGACCGTTGGTTCTGGTTGTCCGTGGGAAGCACACCTGGGCTGTCAACTACGGCACCCCCACGTGGGCTCTCCGTGTACCTCTGCCTGTTCACAGTTTGGTGGCTGGCTTCTAGAGTATTCGCAGAACAAGGGGTTGTTCATAAGACCTAGCCTCAGGAGTAGTGACACTGTGTCATTTAAACCATATTCTATTAGTCATGAGTAAGTCACCAGCCACCCTAGAGTCAAGGGCAAGAATTTCACAAGGGCAGAACTCCTACTTAGTTCCCGGCAGCCATCATCCCTGAGGTTAGGATTCTGTCCCTGGTGCCTTTGCTTCTCTTAGGCTCTTCCCCAAACTTTGTGCCCTTTGTGGCAATGTGCCCTCTGTGCCCTTTATTTGTGCCCTTTTTTGCAATGGCCTGGGAAAGGTGAAGCGCCTCTTCTCTCAGTCTTCGGAGGGCTAAAATGATCATTCGGTGACCGGTGACCCCAGGAAGCTGGCAGCATTTCGTAGGATAACTTGGGGAGGGAGGAGGGGTGACGGTGGCAGAGCAGAAGCCGGTGCTGCTGGGCCACATCCAAGGACCTTGCTGCTCACCGTTCATTACCGAGAGCGGAGCGCTGACCCCGCCGGCACTCACGGCACTGAAATCACCGGCTTGAGAGCCAAGTCTGAGGAGCATTGAATCTGGGATAGTTTCAAGGCTACACGATGCCAGCCTGTCTCGTTTTGCCTTGTAGCTGGTGTTTCATCCAAATGTGAAACGCTCTCCCTCTCCACCTCTCTTGCACTCCCACACCCCCTCCTCTTTCCAAATGTCCTTCCAGCTGCTATTTTCGATTCTGGCCCCAAGGCAAATGTTTCACTGTAGCAGAATTACTGTAAAATTCCTTCCTGTGCTCCCACAGATAATGGAACTGTGGCTCCACAGAACCTAGGACTGCTCCCGAGAGAATGCCCGAAACAGACCGCTTCGGAAACGGCCCACAGGCAGTCCCAAAAGACAGATCTAAGGAAACAGAACTGTCATAAAAGGCTCTCGTCAGAGCAATGGGTCAAATAATACGATCGTTTTAAATGGCACTGGCCGAAGTTGGGTATGTTTTCTTTCTTCTATGTGTATCAAGTCAGTTTCAAAGCATCAAAGACAACCGAGGCACAAAAAATAGTATTCTGAAGTTTGCTGATGGGCTTTTAAACACACAATCCTGTGATATAAAAAGAACGTTAGTGGGCAGTATATAAACAGAGAGCAAATTTTAACTAAAAACAACCTGCAAAACTGCAGAGGAAGCACCATCTTTGAAAAACAATGAGTCATAAATCTTTTTTTTTTTTTTCCTCTTTCTCCTCTGATGGACAGAGAATGCAAAAAAGACTACCAGGAATACCGATGGCAGGTGTTTCCTTAACTGCCATTTCAGCAAGTCTGGGGAAGGCCTGAGGATTGTCAGAGGCAAGTTTAAGAAGTAAGGCTCCGGGCTGGGTGTGATGCTTAGGAGCAGAGCACTTGCCAAGCATGTGCGAGGTCCTGACTTTGATCCTCAGTATGAGCAAAAAGTGGCAGTAACAACAAAAGAGTAAGGCTCTTGTGTCAATTTTAAGTAATAAGAAATCCTCAAATTAAACACTTCAGTGTGTTGTCTTGAAGCAGTGTTCCTGATATCCAATCGGTTATTCCTTTTGTGTTTCTGCTATTGAAATCTACTTTTCATTTCGAATTCATTAGTTCAGTTTAGATGGCTGCCTTTACAGAACCCATTTTAAATTACGAAAACAGGTTGTTTATTGCATAAGAGAGAAAGAGAAAATAGAAATCCTTTCTAAGAAAAAAAGAAAAAGAGGCAAGCCAGAACTTAATTTGCTTGAGAATCTAGTTGTAAAGGTGGAAGACAGCCAACTTTTTCCTGTCAAATTCTCCCAGGGACAGACAAATACAAAGGGAGAAACTTGCGAGGGCAACTGTATAGGTGCTGAGTAGATTTCACCTCAATTCTTCATCCCTCCCCCGCCCATGCCTCTTGCTGTGTGATACTGCAGATCACCCCCAAAGGGGAAGAGTATATTTTCCCATCTTTTGACACTGAGTTTGGCCATTTGGTTTATGTGGCCCAATGAAACATTCACGAATGTAATATAAAGTCTTAAAAACACTTGCTCTGTTGGACATATCCCCTGCCACTGCAAAGGGAAGAGTGTGCCCTAGCCAGTCCCATGAGAAGAGACACAGAGTTGTCCTACTAAGCTTAGGACAGAAGACAACCCAGCTGACAACGGATACATGAGCAAGGCCAGTCTAGATCAGCCAAACTCCAACTAATTCCTAGAGGCATGAACTGCAATAATGAGGGGCCATTATTATGATTTTGTTGTATGACAATAACTAACCAGTAGGGTGTCGTTGGTACATGTTGCCATGCTCCAGGTTATTTCTATACTCTCAGAGTAGCTGTAATATCATAAAGGTTAATAACCAAGTAAGTCTATAGGGACATTACTGGATATATGCGTCACAGGCCTGCTGTGCCTATCCAAAACCACAGAAAGTTTTCCCTGTTCTAACAAAAGTTCCTGAGGCTTTATCTGAAATCTCCCACTTTAGTTTGACTTCTTTTAGAAGTCAATTCTGAGATGAAAGTTCAAGTGCAAATAGTTTAAGTAGTGTAAGTATGGGAGTGGCTGACATGGGGAAGAGAAAGTAGACCAAAATGTATTACCTAGGCAGCGTCTACTATGGACAATTGGAGCTTAATTCCCCTGGGCAGGGCTGAGAGCCAGTGTGGTACACACCTCAGGAGAAGCCCATTTTAGGGGCCGGGAGCTGGGATATTGCTTCACTCCTCCAGGCTGAGGGATGCCCCCAGGGGCATAATAACCAGGCACTTCCAGCTTACCTTACCAGAGAGGCCAGAGAACACCTTCTGGCAAGGAAGTGTGGGTGCCAGAAATTAGAACTTTGATAC
This sequence comes from Hystrix cristata, assembly GCA_004026905.1. Taxonomy (NCBI): domain Eukaryota; kingdom Metazoa; phylum Chordata; class Mammalia; order Rodentia; family Hystricidae; genus Hystrix; species Hystrix cristata. The sequence goes on along the minus strand of PVJO010003110.1, from coordinate 84,970 downwards.
CTCTTCACCAGAAGTGGTAAAATAAAGAGATAGGATTAGGGTACTGACAGTATCTGCTACACTCCTCTCTGGTGTTGCCCCAAAATAGGGAGCATGAGATCCTGACAGGCTGGCTGCCAGGCAGGTCAAGCATATGCCCGTTAGATCTTTGGAACAGTGGGATTTTATGTTTGCTGACCAGAGTGGTATCCTCTCCCATGCCAATTTCCTTTCACGTATGTGCACATTTTCCTGTAGCTTCTCCAATCCTTTCTCATATTCTCATACCACTTTTTAGGGTGCCCATCCCACTGAGGTAAAGAAGGATGATGACACCCATGGCCTGCTTTTCTTTTTTGGTGCCAGGGATTGAACTCAGGGCCTCATGCTTGCTAGGCAAGCACTCTAACCACTAAACTAAATTCCCAGCCACAATAATTTTGTTTTGTTTTGTTTTGTTTTGAGGGGGCGCTGCTGGGGATCGAACTCAGGGCCTTGTGCTTGCTAGGCAAGCAGCCTACCACTTGAGCTAAATGCCATCATGGGCTGCTCTTGCTGCAGCTGTTTGGTCTGACAATTCAGGCCCATTTGGTCCTTGAAATAAGGATGCTCTCCATGAAATTAGAAATACAGGCCCTGCAATTTTACAACATTCACCAAGTCACGCTTCCCTCTGAAAGGAACAACCATCCAGCATGATGAATACATTCACATCTAACTCCATGGAGAAGCTGTGGGTTTAAAAACCTAAGTATATTGATCAATGTTCCTCCAACTTTTTCACCAAAGTTCCACTACCAGCCAAAGAAGGCAAACCATGTACTCCAACTCAGTCAGTAGCCCAAAGTGGATTTCTTTGAACATTAAAAATGGTTTAAGGTATTTAGCACTGAGTGTTATAGATGTGATGTTTTTATCTGTTGGTGTCCTTTCTTTAGAGGAAAGCATGGATCTCTCACAGCATCATTGTTGGGGTCTGTCATTCACAGCAATAGGCTGCTGACATAGGCTAGGCCAATCATGGTACTCCACTGACACATGTCTCAAGCAGGGGCCAACTAAAATCTCTTTTAGAAATTGGTGGCAGCCGGGTATGGTGGTATATACCTATAACCCCAGGACTCAGGAGCTGAGACAGGAGGATCGCTGTGAGTTCAAGGCCAGCCTAGACTGCAGAGCAAGACCCTGTCTCAAAAACAAAACAAAAACCAAAATGGCTTATGAGCATGAAAAGAAAGATATTATTTTTCTCCTATGGGTGGCTAAGCAAGGATCTGGAACCTCAGTCAGTGTGTAGGCTTCCACCAAGTTGCAGTTAGCCTGCACACTGAATGAAGCCAAGCAGACCAGAAAGATGGGAAGATAGCTAGAGCTCTGACGACATTATTGGAGCACCCATGTATTGTCTGTCATACCTGAAGCTTATGAGTTTCTCACTCAGGTACGCTCCTCCGACCAAAAGGGTGTGTGGGGGAGTGTTGTTCAAGCTAGTTCATTTGCAACTAAAAGTTCCTTAAATTGTTTAGTAAAATAGATATTCCAGAAAAAGTGCTGTGTTTATTCCTGTGGCGTCACATTTCTCTAAAACACATCCTCAAGGAATATATAAGGCTGGGTTTAGAATCTTACTGTTACCAGGTGACTGTATTCTGATATTCTGAGTTCCAGGTTCTTTTCTTCTGGAACAAAGAATTCGAGGGATGGGACTGAGGATGGTGACAAAGTTTACTTAAACGGCAAACAGAAGGAGAAACAGGCTCCGAAGCAAGAATGGAGCTGCTTTATCTTGTCTAAATTCCTGTGAGTAGGCACTTGGATTTGGTGCCCCAGGCTGACGTCAGGTCTAGGCCACTCCCTTAGGTCATGCCCATCTTCCCGGCCAGCTCCAGCCACGCCCTACTCCTACCTCAACCCCTTAAATCTTTATTTCAGAGATGCTCCAATTGCACCTTTCACTATTCTTCAAATCAGCTTTGATCCTGAATACTTCTAATCTGAATTGCCCCAGGCCCTCCCTAGCTACCCAGTCCCCCTAATGTACCTTCTAGCACTTAAAGCTTTACTCCCATACCTCTTGGGCCCTCTGTTATCAGTTGGCATGACTCTTCCCTACTGTTCCCCTCCCGATGGTGGGCAGGTTCACCTTCGAAAAATAAAATCTATGTGGTGTAAGCCTGAAAAAAGAGACCGGGGGTAGACTTCTGGGTTCAGAGAAGAGAGAATATGCCAAGGGGGCATGCCATCGCCAGAGTGACTGGGATAGTCCCCCGATTTGGTCGCAGTGAGTTTGGTTTTCAGGAACTGAAGACAAAGGCAGGATTCCAACCTAACAACTGCAAAACAGTCCCCTTTTATTGGAAGCTAGTGTCTGTGTAGCACTATACTTAAGTGCTTTAGGAGTACACAAGAGAAGCAGCGAAGGGCCCTACTTTCAAGGTAATGTTAATTTAGCTGAAGGATGAAGTAAAACTTTAAGACTGTGAGGCAAAATACAAGTGAGTACATGGCAGAGCAGAACAAAGAGTGTGAGAGAAGGAATAAACAGATGTTAGAAGGGGTGAGGGAGGAGAGTTAGTAAAAGACAGGCCTCCTGCAGGAAGTGAATCTTGAGCCAGGCCCTGAAGGAAGCAATTGACAAATGTAAACTCTCCAGCTGGCCACAGAAGTAGAGGCTGGCGGTAGAGGCTGGGTGTCTGCAGGAGTTGTGTAACTCCAATGTGCTCTGACCTGTTTGTCTGCAAAGACTCCGGCCCGCTCTGAAGCTAGTCAGCTTGTATCTGTAAGTCTGCACAAAACCACTGTTTTGGTCAAAAGAATACAATACATTTGGCACGGGACACACCCCTAGATGACATCATGTCTGTAGATCAAAGTTGTCCTAATGTCACCTGCAAGAGGAAAACATAGAAAATACACTTGGTCTTACGGTTTTATTTCATTTCTGTTTCCAAGGTTCATTTTTAGGTTAAAATTTTCATCCTCATTACAGCTTTTGGTAAATGAAGATCATATTTAAAAGTCTGATTCCTTGGAATGAAATGCACAACTTTTGGAAACACAAATTCTTGTTGGTATGTTAATTGTGCTAATTGAAATAGACATCCTCTTTAAAATTGAAACAACAACAAAAACCCACCTACTTTTTGCCTTAGGAGTGGAAAGCTAAAGAGAGTCGTAATAAAAGAATTTACAGATTGTTTTTCCTTTGAGGAAGATACCAGCTAAAACTAGGTCTTTAGCCATAATGAAAACACATTTTAAGTTCCTTGCTTATTCTGGCAAGATAAAAACAAGTTGTAATGAAACCACTTCTGTCAAGACTAGAAGCTTTGGCCTTATCACCATTGTTAAAAGCAATCCAAGAAATACTATTTAAGGCTAATTTTGCTGCCCTTTTGAAGAGACTTTTGAAACCACTAAAAGAAAGAGCCCAGACAATAAGCTGAGTTGGAAGGACCTCCTTGGCAGTCAGTGTCAAATTACATTGTCCCCTGTTTGTGGATAAAACAGAGAACTGTGCTCTTCAGGGCTGCCAACCCCTTACTTGACAAGCGCTACAAAATTTAACAATAAATGAAACTGATGGCCTACTTCACCAGATTGGGGGCACATCTGAACTTGCACAGAAAGACAGCTGGACGTGAGTTCATTTCCCTAGAGGCTGGGCAGCAGCTATACCTAATGAAAACAGTGATGGGTACATATTTATTTCCAACGCATTTGTAGCCTGAGCTCTGGTTCCAGTCTTACCGCAGACCCAAGATCAATTTTCACATCTTTTCACTAAACGGATGGGATGTGAAATTACTCCTATTGACAATAAGCATTCTCAAGGGCTCTAGTAATTGTGTAGCCCTGCGCAGCAGAAAAGAGGCGCTAACAAAAGCACATAGACAATTGGTTACCGTCAATTTCCTCTGGTGCTGGCAGATGTGAGTGTAACTGCAGTTTTTTAAAAAATGAGGTCTTAGGTAAAGCCTATCCCTTCTCCATTAATAGAAATCCAACCAGCAGAATGCAGCCAGCAGGTGGTTTCTTCTCCAGCAATCTGGAACATTTGTGGCACTAAATCTAATCACATCCAGGATTTATGGACTGATGAAACAGGGCTAACCTCCTGCCTGGTGATTTCTGCATATGAATCACCCTTCCCCCATCTCACTTCACCCCTCCCTTTTACTCTGCCCCATTTGTGAGATGGGCACCAAATAACCTCCTTGACGGAAGACCATAGTGGACAGCTCTGTTTCCATTTCTATCTTGGAAGGTTTGACCTATGTGGGATGCTCGGATTGGAGGCAACGCCTGGCTCAGTCTTCTGACTGGCCTAGATAACAGAGACAAAAATGAAGACAAAAGCCATCCCACTGTTGAGGTGAGCTAGGACCCAGGCAGAGAGGCTGATGGGGCCTGCAAATGAGAGCAGTCTCTCTAGGTTATGTACAGTCTCCAGATCTCAGATTGTCTTGCAGGTACCAAAAGCTGAACCAGTGCTAACAAAGCATTCTTCTCAGGCAGGTGCTAGTAAGGTCAGCTTCCTCACTGTTGTAAAAATGATTTATTCCTTCTAAAAAATTCCATCTAAATCAACCAGAAATAAATCTAACAAAAAGCACTTTATATGCTTGTATAAATATAACTTAAGTAGAAAGTTGCTATTTTGACAATTTGAAAATAAAGGTATAAGCAATTGGAAAACAGTTCTCTTGAAGTACATAGAAAATCAGCATAAAATGTTAGATCAGGTTCACCTCTTGGAAACGTTCGTTCAGTTTGGGATCTGGGCTATCAGTCAACAGAAGGTACATTTCTTTCATGCCTTTGCCTGTCCAAAGTTAAAAAAATAAATAAAATGTTCTTGTCCCTGTTTGCTATCAAATAATTTCCTTTTTGTAGTTCCGGAAAACCAGATAAGAAAAGGGAACCATTTACTGAGTGTCAGACATTATGTTAGGCATTTTTTATATATAGTATATGTTTCATAAATTTATCTATCTTAATTTTCATAACAATGAGGAATTAAGTTCCAGGATTTCTGCCTCCTAAATTTGCATTCCTTTTCTATGTCATTATGGCATGTAGTTTGCCAATTTTCAGGGAAATAGGATGCAATAAAATGTACTTGACTGAAAAACCATAATGAAAATAATTTAATCTATTATGATTTTTTTAAAGGCACTTTATTTCAAATCTTATTTTTCTTGGCTTAGTTTGAATTTACTTTTGCTAATCCATTATAATTAAAAATAAAATAGGTGTTAGGTTAGGCTGAATCTGTGTGAAATTTTACCTATGTGATATTCTAATATTAAATTATTTATTTAATCCCTTTTCTAATTAAATGACAGGACAGGAAAATGGTCATTGTTTGAGACTTTTAGTCACCTGGATTCTGTATAGTGTTTGTTATTATTTACTTCTTTGTGTAGGTCCTTATAACCAATTCCTAACCTTTTGGACATGATGACTTTAAAATAAATAAAATTCCAGGCCTTAGTCTTCCTGAGTAAATATTTTAGTTTTTCTCTAACTATGAAATCAGACAATAATTAACAATAGATTCAAGAAGGGTTGAGATTAATTGATGGATCTTGGCTGCCTGATAGATTAAGTGGAATTAAAGAATTTGGGAGAATGTCCTTACTTTCTAAGAATAATACCACAGAAAACCACCATTCTTTCCCATAGAATGATGTTTGGATGGTATTAAGAGAAAGGTTGCATTTTTAACGCATCTCACAATTTCATTTCTGTTATCTTTCTTTCAAATCCATTTTCCTTTTTAACTATCTAATCTCTGTTAATTTTATCACATGTTCTTAGTATCCCAGTGTAAGAAGTCTTAGAATATCATTTCCCAAAATGGGTTCTATGAAATACTGAAGTCTGTGGTATGCTAATAAGTTTCTGCCAAATGAAGAATTTCTTGAGAGAATGTTATATTAAAGAAAATCACACAGGTTCTACTTCTGGTAGAGACCAAGTAGCTCATATTAGATCACCCCTAAGTGAATAAAAACTAAATACATGAGAAAATATAATTCTCAAAGATAAAGGAGTTGGGAATTTAGCTCAGTGGTAGAGTGCTTGCCTAGCAAGCACAAGGCCCTGAGTTTGATCCCTAGCAACCCCTGAAATATATACAAACAACACCTACTTGATGTTACTGAACAATTATTTTTAAAAGGGCAGAAATTGATAGGGGCCAACATTATAAGGAAGAGAAGAGTAGAGTCCACGTCTGGTAAGGGCTGGCTTTCTTAGACAGCCATTTTCTCACTTAAACCACACATGGCAAAGGCATGAACAGTCTCTCTTAGACCTCTTTTAAAACAAGACCAATCCCAGTGCTAGGATTTGGATATGGTTTTGGGGTGTTCCTCAAAATCTCATGTGCTAGAAGCCTGGTCCCAGTGGGGCAATGTTGGGAGGTAGTGTAACCTTTAAGAGTAGGGGCCTAGTAAGTGGTTATGAGGCCTTTGAGGGCACTACACTTGGAAGAGATTACTGCTGGTCTTATAGACTGAGTTAATTCTCATGAGAGTGAGTTGTTATAAAAAAGATCAAAACTGGCCCCTCCCAAGTCTCCAGCTTTCTGTCTCACCCTGTGATCTCTCCATTTTGTACTCTACCATGATGCCTCATAGTGATGGTATCCACCATGTTGTGATGCAACCAGGGGAGCCCACACCAGAGTCGGCACAACAATATTTGGACATTTGGCCCCCAAAACTGTGAACTAAATAACTCTTTTCTTTATAAAGTATTCAGATATTTTGTTATAGTAACAGAAAATAGCCTAAAACATCCATGCATGAGGGCCTTCTAATCACCTCCCAAAGGGCCTGCCTCCCAATTCCATCACCTTGGGTAAGGGTAAGGGTAAGAATGTGAGGGATATAAACCTTTAGGCCAGTGATGGCGAACCTGTGGCACATGTGCCCTAGCAGGCTGTTTGTATCACTGAAAGCTCTAAAAGGTTTGCCATCACTGCTTTAGACCATAGTAAAAGGGATTAGACCATAGTAAAAGAGAGATAAATACTCATTATCTCTCTACCACTACTATCAGCACAATAGGGCTATTTTCTTATAGAATCAATCAATTAAAAGGTATTTGTGCTAGTGAGCACAAGTCCCTGAGTTTGATCTCCAGCACCACCCCCCTAAAAAATAAAGGCATTTATTGGGCCAATCACCAAGTTATATGCTACTAGGAGGAAAATAAAGAATCAAATTTGTATTGTCTGGCCACAATTAGCTTAAAAATCCAGATGAACAACTTCTCTTGAGTCCCTATTTTATGTTTGCATAGGTGATAAGAACTAAACAAATGGACAATCCCCCAAAAATCTTTCCCCTAAAGTGAATTCATCATTGATATTTTTGATGCAGTACATTTGCTTCAATTACCGTACACCTCACAATTCTGATCTTTATCATCACTCCCTCTTGACTGTTAAACCTCCTTTGTACCCTTCCTTTGACTGTTGTTTGACATGGAGTCTCCCCACTTTTTCTAGACTCTTCCCTGGCCAAACTTCCAATATATATTATATTCCTTTCTTATGGTAAAATTTACAAATACAAATTCACAAATATTAACTACACAATTGAATGAATTTTGACAAATTCATATATCTATAATATTGAGACTGTGTTCACCTTCTTAGAAAATCCCGTTGAGGGCAACGCTGCTAGCTGATGAGCTTTTGTCAAGCGATTGGATCTTGAGAGCTCTGACTTCATCAAACAGATTAATCTATTGATGATCTTGTTGTCTGAACGAGCTGTCAGGAGGTGGGGTCTACTTGGATGAAGTACGCCACTGGAGGTGTATCTTTGAAGAGTGTGTCTTGTCCCTGGCCCCTTCCTCTCTACCTCTTGCCCTGTCTCAGCCACCAGCAGGTGAGCAGCTTTCCTCTCCCAGGCCCTTCTCCCATATGTTTCTGCCTTGCCATAGGCCTAATAGCAAGGGATCCCACTGATGGACTGAAACCTCTGAGTCTGTGTGCCAAAATATATCTTTCTTCTAAATTGTTATTCTCAGGTATTTTGTCACAATAACAGAGAGCTGACTAACACATGGTATGTACCCTTTTGTATCTGGCTAAATTTTACCTACTCTAATGTCTGAAGGATGCATCTCTGGTTTTACATATATCGATAGTTTGTTCCATTTTATTGCTAAGTGTCCTTCCATTGCATAATATACCAAAAAATTTTTTTTGTTTTTAATACACCAAAAATTTAAAAATCCATTTTCCTACTGATGGATATTTGGGCTGATTCCAGATTGGGGGTATTATGAACAAAACTATGAATATTTTTGTTTCTTTGTTTGTTTGTTTTTTTGAGACAAGGTCTCATTATGTAGTTCAGGCTGGTCTTGAACTCACTATGTAGCCCAGACTGGCCTCGAGCTCACAGTGATCCTTCTGCCTCAGCTTCCTGAATGCTGGGATTACAGGTGTGTGCCACCATGCCTGGCTTCTGTGAATATTTTTTACAACGATTTTCATGGATGTATATTTTATTTCTCTTGGGTAAATATCTAGGAGTGGAATTGGAAACTAAGGCCATATTTAGTAGAAACTACCAAACTCTTTTCCAAGTGGTTGTACTATATTCATCTCTATCAATAATGTATGAGAATTTCAGTTGCTCCATATCCTTGCCAAGATTTTGTGTCATCAGTGTTTATAATTTTGTCCATCCTAGTAAGTGTTTAGGGGCATCTCAGCAAGTTTTGTTGGCATGTGCTTTCACCCCTCTTGGGTATACACCTAGGAGTCAAATTGCTGGATCATTATGGTAACTCTATGTTTAATTGCATGAGCAACTGCAAGATTATTTCCAAAGTGGCCGCACCATTTTATATTCCCACCACCAGTATATGAGTTCTCCAATTTCTCCACTTCGTTACCAATACAGGATTTGTAACTTAGCCATCACCATCCTGCAGGGTGTGAAGGGTGTCTTATTGTGGTTTTGATTTATATTTTCATGATTGTCTCTTTAAATCTTTTGTGTGTGTTTATTGGGTTGCCTATGTTTTGATTAAGGAGTTACAAGTGTTCTTTATATATTCTGAAAACAAATCTTTTATCAAATACATCATTTGTGAATATTTTTTCCACCTGTGACTTACCTAATAGTATCTTCTGAGGTGCAAAATTTAAAATTTTGATGATGCCCATTTTATCAGGTTTTTTCTTTTTTTTAATCAGTTTTTAAATATATGCTTCCACCTGTGTCCTGCCGCAGAAATTTTTGCCTACTTTGAGATGTTGAAGCTATTCTTCTATGCCTTCTCCTGTAATCTTCATATTTCTAGCTTTTCAAGTTAGATCTATGATCCATCTCAAATTAGTTTCTGTGTATGATGTGGAGTTTGGATTTTTTTTTTTCTCTTGGATATTCGGTTATGCTAGCACTATTTGAAGAAAGCTTTTCTTTCCTTGTTGAATTTCTTTGCATTATTTGTCAAAAAATTAATTGCCTGTATAAAATTGGTCTACTTTTGGACTCTCTATTCTCAACATGTCTTTTTTGTTTGTTTGTTTTCATTTTTTTTTTTTTTTTACCACATTCCATGTTAGGGAATCTTAGCCAATTAACTAATTCATCAACTTGAGGAAAAAGTATAAACAAGAACAGTTTTCCTGGGCAGACAATACAATATTTATGAAAATTAATCAGTCATTACATTGGTAGCATATCTCCATATGAAAACCAGCATTCGATTTTATAATTATAACTTGATAATGATCAAACATATTGTCATTTCTTTTTTTTTTATTGTCATTTCTTTAAAAATAAACTAATATTTCCTTTTTGGTTAATTTTTAACAATGACAAAATCAAATAACTAACTACAAAATCAATAAGTGACAGGCCACCTACTAAATTCCTTTTCTTATACTCTAAGTAGGTAATGTTTCCTATGTGTTTACAAATTCTCTCCTGAGTGTTTAGAAGGCTTTTTGTTTATTTATTTAATTTTTCAGTACTAGTGACTGAACCCAGGACTTTTATACTGAGCTACATCCCTGATACTTTTTAAATTTTTGAGATAGATTTTTGCTAAATTGCCCAAGTGGGACTTGAACTTGATATCTTCCTGCCTCAACCTCCCAGAGTTCTGAGATTACAGGTACACACCACAGTACCTAGCTAGGCAGTAAATTTAAATAGCAAAAACAAAAACAAAAACAAAACAAAACAAAACAAAAAAAACACTGAAGCAAAGGAAAATTCTTCTTTTTTATCTGTGCTAAGAGGCTTCATAAAGTGTACCTGTGAGAATTGCCAGTAATTATGCACACATGTAATTATGTGTGAGTGTGCATGCATATATGTTTGTGTGTGTGTGCACTTGGGGGGTGTGTGGCTTGTATGCACGCGTGTTTGTGTGCATCTGTGTGCATTTGTGTGCATTTGTGTATAGGCTGTGTGTGTGTGAGTGCAGTAAAATTTATCAGAAGAGAAAATGGGGTGATGGGTATGTCCAACTCATTTAGCTTTTTTGAAAACTATCTTGCAGACTCAACAAGATATTAAATGAATGGTGTTTTTTTTGTTTTTTTTTTTTTAAATAGGGTCTCCCTTTGTGGTGCAGGCTGGCTTTGAACTCACTGTGTAGCCCAGGCTGGCCTCAAATTTGAAGCGGTCCTCTTGCCTCAGCCTCCTGAGTGTCGGGACTATAGGACCACACCCGGCTGGTGTCTTTAAATATAAAGACATAAACCTAACTAGGATTATGGAGAAATGGTCTAGTTTAGGAGCTGGGTAGGCCTGCATTTGAATCCTGGCTCCACCACCAACCCATTATAACTCTTCTGAGCATTGCTTTCTTCATCTATAAAGTGATGGTAATAATACCTATGTAACAGGCTGTTGTGTTTTTTTTCCTCTGGCTCAAACTCACAGCAATCCTCCTGCCTCAGCCTCCCCAGGTGCTGGGATTACAGGCGTGTGCCACCATGCCCTACAATTGTGAGAATTAAATGAAATTAAATGAATGTTAGTGCCTCTGTAGTTAGGAATGAGGTTTCAGTCATTCTAGCCAGGGATATTTGTCTCCCTTCCTGCCTCGATCCACTCTTAGGGGAGTGTGGGATACCAAGACTGTGAGTTTTATAGTCAGCTGACTCCAGGTAGGAGTCCTGGTTTTGCTACTTAAAAACCCTCAACCTCAAGCAAATTTCTAAATGTCCCTGAGCCTCAGAGGTAAGCCTATTTACCACATTAGGCTTATGTGCAGGTTAAATCACATGGTTTATATTTAGGTCCTCCCATAGCAAACGCCAGGAGGGAGAATTCAGTACAAACTATTTTACTACAACGTGTTTCTTCAATATGAAAGACTTCACAGCAATGGGCAAATGGGGGATTGGTTTACCAGAGAAGTTATGTGGGTTTGTAAGCAATTTTTTCCAGTATATTAATATTTTGGGGTTTTTTAATATTTAGTTTTATTAGTACATTTGCAGTACATAATGATTACATTCATCATGGGAGTCGGTACATGCACGTAACGCATCTTAATTATTTTCATCCCCTTCCCCTCTTCTCCCTCCCCTCTCTATGTTAACGTTTTGAAACACCCAGGGCCAAGCTCTCATGGTAGCTACCTCTTTGGTAAGAGCAATCCGAGCCCTCTGTGAGGGCCTTGGAGAGTGCAGAGAGTACACGGGGAGGCCTTCTGTGACAGTCAGCTGTCACGGTGACTGATTTAGTGACTTTAGGAACCAGCTTGTCTTCTCATCGAGCTTTCGGGGAAACCGAGATCACAGGTCAAAGAACTGGAAAGACGTCACCTTGTGTACTAGAAGAATGGATTAGTGAAGGCTGCTGCTTCGCAAGTTGAATGTCTAACCTGGATGAAACTGGTCCCTACAAGAAGCGAATGGCTCCCCCAAACCTATTTTTCCAGTGTAAATGTAGCAGGAGCCTTCTGATTCACGGCTGGGATGCAGCACGCTAACCTTCGTGCATGTTGAGCTTTGGTCGGTCTAATGCTTCACCAGTTTGGATGAGGTTTGGTGAGTGTTCCGGTTACAACACTGTGTACGTTTCATGAGTGGTCTGTTCTATTCCCATCTCTCCTCATCCAGCCTGGGATTTTTAATGGACCATTCGCAGACCACAGAAAATTTCCAGGAACATGCAGATGGTGTTATAGTAGAGACACGTGTGCGTGTTCCCTTTCCCTCTAACGTTCCTAGTTTACTCATCATTAAAAAAATCCAAGCACTCATTAATTGATATAAAAATATAATATGTAGGTTTGAATATAATGGCTCTCATTTATTACATACTCTTTACAGGTATTAACTTACTTAATTCTTACAACAACCCACTGAACTATGAGCTGCCATTACATTCATTTTATTATTTTTTTTCATTACATTCATTTTATAAATGCAGAAACAGACCTAGAAGTAACAGGTAGAAATTGAGATTAAGTAGCAGGCCCAAACATTTACACACAGCTAGAAAAGGGTGGAGTGAGAACTAAAGAGAACTAAAGCCCCTACTTTTTCTAGGCATTTAAACACATGCATCTTGTGGTTTTGTTTGGTCTTTTTTTTTTTTTTTTCAAGACAGGGTCTGGGCTAGCCTTAAACTTGTTAGGTAGCCCAGGCAGGCCACGAATTTGTAGTTCTCTTGTCTTGACCCCCAGAGTGCTGGAATTACAGACTTGTGCCATCATGTGGGGATTGTTTTGTCCATTTTTTAAAACATCAGTTGGATTGTATTTACATTGTTTCTTTAGTTTCCAGGTTCTGCCCTATCAGAAAGCGCAAGTGAAAGAAAGCTATTAGTAATTCACAGCTATTTACATTGCACAAGTCTCGTGTTTCATTCCAAGAAATCAGGCTCATCAATTATTTGCATTTGGTAACATGTTAATTAGACAAATAATTAGCCTTGAGACTAGACATGAACATGAAAGTATAATGAATCGCTTTGCTAATTGCTCTTTTCTGTTATGGGCAGTCATTGGTTTGTAGTATTAACAGCTCCCGTATTCAGCTTGCTAAACTCTTCTAACTTGCACTTCCTGGAAAAGTTGAAATCAGAAGTGATGAATAGATTTCCTTTCTCATGCCAACCCTCCTCACCCACTGGTTACAACCCTTGGGAGCACTGTGCTGAGGAGCATTCTCCGACTGTCTTTGATGAGTTCTTTTGTTACTATGAGCAGGTTGGCAGCAGGGGAGTGAGATGTTTGCCTTCTCTGGCCTGAAGTTGAGAAGAGCACTTCCTTCAGCCCTGAAGGTTATAGCATAATACTTTCTACTACCTCAAGCAATCCTGTGAATAAGCTAGTTTCTGTTTGGGATGGTTGTGAAGTTGAGTCACACATAGATTCTGTTGTAATAATAATTTATGAAAAGGAGTAAATGGAAGTAAATACACAAGTTGAAAAGTGAAAAGTGGGTTCGGGGATTAGCTCAAGTGGTAGTGCGCTTGCCTAGCAAGAGCAAGGCCCTGACTTTGATCCCCAGCACCCTCCCCAAAAAGTGAAAGTGCCCTAAGTGTAATGTTTAGTGGGACAGAAGGGATTAGAGGAGGGAGAGGTTATTTATAGTAAAGAGAAAGCCGAGGCAGAGATAGGAGGATCACAAGTTTGAGTTCAGCATGGTCAATTTAGCAATTTAGCTAGGCCTAGTCTCAAAATAAACAATAAAGAAGAGTTGGAATGTAGCTCAATGTGAAGGCCCTGGGTTCAATCCCTAGTACTAGTACTGCCAGAAAAGGAGAGAGAGACAGAGAGAGACAGAGAGAGACAGAGAGAGAGAGAGAGAGAGAGAGCGAGAGAGAGAGAGAGAGGTGACTCCAAATTGGAGTGGACAATAAAATCAAATATCCTTTTTGAGATGGCCTCAAAAGGTAGAGAGAAATGGAAGGTGGAGTAGGGAATAAGCAAAGTGAGAAGGGTTCAGCTTCCCCTCAAATCCCCTACTTTTGAGCAGATGATGAATTGCCTGCTGTAACGAGAAGGAAACATGAAACAGAATCACATACAAGGGAAGATTTTAATGTGGTTGGGATGTAGGAAAATGAAGGAAGGAAAAGTTGGGAAACAAGGGCAGGCTCGGGTTGTAAAGGGCCTGGGAACACCAGTTTATGAATGTTCTAGAACAATGTCTCTCAAGGTGTGTCCACAGGATATTCACAGCTATCACATAACACAAGGACCCTGCTGGATCCTGTTGTCAACTACATCTGAGAAACAATGAATTAAAAACAGAATTTTCATAGCTTTTAAAATGCTGCTGTATACTGTGAATCTCCAGGAAGGACCTGTAGTTTGCAAAAAAAATCCCAAACTCCATGATAACAGAAATGTTTTTCTTGGAGCACCTCATGAGATTAGCATTTTGTAGTTTTAGGAATGTAATGGCTACATGGTGCCCACAGGACACCCGCTGACCAGTGGATGGATCTAGGAGCCCATACTATTTTTATCAGAATAGGAAAGACATTATTTGCACCAAAGACAGTATTAAACTTTCCTTCCCTGTGTCTTTCTCATTTCTTGTTTACTTTTAAATTTATTTTTATTAGTACATGTTTGCAGTACATAATAATTATATTGTTTGTGAGGAGCTGGCACATGTACATAACACATCTTAATTCTTTTTATGTCTCCTTCCCCTTCTTTCATTCTTGGGTGTATTTTTTCCCCTATACGCCCTCCCCCTTCCTTCTCTTTATTTTATTTTTCCTACTGTTATGGTTTGTGCGTGGCAGCCTGGATAAAATATAAGGGATAGAAAGACGTGCTAGCTTCGGCAGCACACATACTAAAAGGGATAGAAAGAGGCTTGCCTATTCCTTGCTTACCCTCTTGCTTACCTTGCTGCCTTCTGCCTGTCTGCCATGCCACCCTCCCTTGGACCCAGCTGATTGTGGACTGAAACCTCTACAAACTATAAGCCAAATAAACTTTTCCCCCTTTAACTTTGGGTGTCGGGTATCTTGTCTCACCAACGAGGAAAAGTAACTAAGACACCTACTATCTATCTTTTATTTTGCTCTTGATTTATACTTTGAGTTTATCATATAAGAGAAATTTAATTTTGTGTGTCTGATTTACTTCACTGAACATTATGGTCTCAAGGTGCAGCCATTTTCCTACAACGACTCAAGTTTGATTCTTTATGGTAGAGTAGTACTTCATTATATATAAATACCACATTTTCTTTATTCATTCGTCTGTTGGTGGACATAGAGGCTGCTTCCAAGATTGATCTACTGTGAACTTCCCTCTTAGGACTGCTTTCATTGTGTCCCATAGGTTCCAGCGTATTATGCTGACATTATCTAGGAACTGTCTAATTTCTTGGATTTGATTCTAGGAACGAATTTCTTCCTTGATTTCTCATGTGACCCACTGACTATTCAAGAGGGAATTGTTTAATTTCCATGTCTTTCCATAATTTCTTTTGCCATTGATTGCAAATTTCAGTGCACTATGACTTGACAATATGCATGGGATAATTTTGATTCTTTTGCATTTACTTAAACATGCTTTATGGACTAGCAAGTGGTCTATTTTGGAGAAAGTCTCGTGTGCTATAGAGAAGAATGTGTATTCTGCTGTTGTGGGGTGGAACACTTTGTAGAGATATATTGAGTCCATTTGTTCTAAGATTTAGTTCAACTCTGATATCTCTTTGTTGATTTTTCTTTGTGTGTGTAGTTGATCTATTTGTGACAATAGGATATTGAGTTTCCCCATTATAATTGTGTTCATGTTTATCTGATTTTTTTAATGTCCAACACTTTTGTTTTATGGAGTCTGTTGCATCAGTGTTTGGACATGTATATTTGTAATTGTTACCTCTTCCTGTTGAATTGTTCCCTTAACCATATATAGCGATGTTCTTTGTATCTTCTGATCAGTTTTGGCTTGAAATTCACTTTATATGAAATTAGAGTAGCTTCTCTTGCTTTTTTCAGGGTTTCAGTTGCATGGAATACTATTTTCTATCCTTTGATTTTTTAAAATCTGTGTATTTCTTTTGGATTAAATGTGTTTCTCATGTACTGTATATAATTGGATTTTGTTTCTTCATTCTGTTAATCTGTGTCTTTTGATTGGGGAATTGAGACATTTACATTGGGAATTATTACTGGACTTATTCCTGTCATTGCATTATTTTCCCATTGCTGATTTCCTCCCCTCTCCCCTTTTTGCTTAACTGCTCATCCTGCTTGGTGTATTCATTCTATTGGATTTTTGGGCATTACTGGCTTCATCGTCTCTTTTGAGGATATCCTTGAGAATGTTTTGTAGTGCTGGTTTGCTGGTCATTAATTTCTTGAGATGCTCTTTGTCATGGAAATATGCTATTCCTCCATCGATTTTAAAAGAAAGCTTTGGGGCTGGGGATTTAGCTCAGTGGTTAGAGTGCTTGCCTTGCAAGCACAAGGCCCTGCGTTCAACCCCAGCACCAAAATAAATAAATAAATAAATAAATAAATAAATAAATAAATAAATAAAAGAAAGCTTTGCAGGACATACGTCTGGGTTGCAAGCTGTTGTCTTTTAGGGCTTGAAATATTTCCAGTCCAAGCTATCCTGGCTTTTAAAGTTTGTGTTGAGAAAGATCCTGTAATTCTAATGAGTTTACCTTATAAGTGACTTATTGCTTTTCTCTAACAGCTTTTAAGATTCTTCACCTGTATTGGACTTCTGGTATTTTGACTATAATGTGATATGGAGAGATTCTCTTTTGTTCATGGCTATTTGGGTTGTATACGCCTCACTTATCTGTATGTTTCTTTCCTAATATTTAGAAAATTTTCCACTATTATTTCTGTAAAAAGGTTTTTTAATGCCCTTTTTGCTGTCTTTTTATTTTTCACTAACTTCAATTAGTCTTAGATTAGTCTTCTTGGCATCATCATGTTCTCTTGTTGTTTTTAAAGTATCTCTGAGTAACTGGTCTTTGAAAGCATCCCCATATTCTAATTCCAATAGTCTGTTCTCATATTGTTCACTTCTGCTGCCCATACTTTCAGTATAATTTTTAATCTAAATTTTTGTTTGGAACCTTTTCATGGACTCTAGTTCTTTACCCAAGGGTTCATTCATGTTTTGTATCATTTTGTTTAGCTCAGTTAGATTTTCTATTAGTGTCTTCTGTAAGCTCTCTAATTATTTTTTACCTCCATTGTATTTTCTGTGAGCCTACCAAGCACCTCATTTGTCTGTTTTTTAACCTGTTATCCTCCCAAATAATTCAGCTGTGTGTCTTTTGCTTTTCTATCCCTCAATGCCTGAGGGATAGACTTTGAGGGAGTTGGGAGTTTTAGGAGGCATTTTGTTGCCTTGTCTTCTACGTTTCTGTTACTTTTGTTTGTTTTGTTTTGCGCTTAGGTGTGCAATTGCTTGTAGTGGAATGTCTTTGGTGCTAGTATGAAGATCTCTTTACTTAACCTGCTTTTCAGTGATGAACTCAAGCTATGGCTAAATATAGTCCTTTGCCTCTGTCCCAAGATCTGATCACCTCTTGCTTCTGTAGAGCCTGACAGAACATGTAAAGTGCCTGACCCCTATTAGGTGCTCCCCACAAGCCATGAGAGGGGAGAGCTGGGAAGAGAGTCCAAACTGTTTCTTTCCCCCTCATGTATTGTTATAAGAATCTGCCTTCAGGGACTAACCCTTCACTCCCTTTTCAGCCAGGGACAATTGTATAGCTAACACTCCCGAGCTCAGTTCCCACTGTGATAAAACTTTGCCTTCCTCTCAGGGCTCTAAAGGTGCTCTGTTTTGAATCTTCTGTCTGTCATCCTGGATCCCAGACATGCTGCCTGATGCCCTTTGACCCCTGTCCAGCCCACCTGGACTCCTTCTTTGCCACTTCCCTGACCTGCACATACTTTGAGTATTTCAGGTCCTCCTAGTAAACCCGGTGGCTTCCTGTTTCAGGTAGCTCACAAACCTGGCATGGCTGTGGCTTCAGCTCCTGCCATTTACTCTGAGACAAGCACACCAGTGAGGGAATCTTCTGGGAAGCTGAACTCACACATGTCTGATAAATATCCTCCTGCCATCTTTCCTGGTTGCCATGACTTCCAGGTGAGAGTCCATGAATCTGTTTGGGAGAGATGAGCAAGCAGCTTCTATATTTAAAATCATTTAATTGTCTCTTGTGGAGGAGAAAAAAATCTTAGCAATGACATGTTTAGAAATGCACAATCAAGGCGTTTTAGTCAGTTGGGCAAAATTGGGCAGAATCACAATAATCTAGAAGAAGTAGTAAATCTCTAAGCTTTTAAAGGTCTGTTAGGTTATTCAACAAGAAGCCAATTGTGGTGAGATTAAATAAGGCTGAGTGAGTGGGCAAAACCTTGGCAGATAAATTTTAATGAGAAAGAAGAGCAAGACAGGAAGAAAAACACACACACGATAGAAACTGAGATGCTGCCACTGTGGACCAACTGTTGTGATGCAAGAAGGGAGCCGGCACTCTGAGGAGTGTGCAGCAAAGGCTCTGCCCTCCAAAGGTTCACTGATTTTTGGAAATTGTTGGAAGAATGAGGAGGTGAAACAGAAAATAAGACGTTACCTTACCCATGTTTTAAACACAGACTAAGGAGTGCAATTTTGAGGAGGAATTTTTTTTTTTTCCAGACAGGGTCTTGCTATGTACTTGAGGCTGGCCTCGAACTCCCAGCGATCCTCCTCCCTCAGCCTCCTGAGTGCTGGGATTACAGGCGTGCACCGCCACACCCGGAATTTAAAGAAATAAATAATGGGAGTCACAGGCATTTCAAGTGACCCTGAGATCCAGGGGACTTCTGTATGAGGCCAGGCGGAGCTTTGAGGCTGACAGGGTATATAATGTAGTTTGGGAAATTATGAAAGGTATAGATAATGTGAAAAAAGATCAAAACCCAGTTTATTAGAACTAAGAGGTATTGAGAGACTTTTCTCAAGGTTTCAAGCAAGTGAAATATGGCTAATTTGTGGAATTCAGGGGCTTGTGCTATAGCTCAGAGGGACAGTGTGTGCCAAACATGCGCGAGGCCTTGGATTCAATTCCCAGCATCAAAAACCCGCATAAAACTCCATCTATGGAACTCATTCTCTCCCAAAAGGTAACACAGGCTGAAAATAAAAATAGATTCAAAAACTGCTTACATAATGTGACGGCGAGCACTATCCTATTACACTGAGGGAAATCTGATTGTTGTAGATGAGCTAACAGGGAGGCCAATTGTGTCTTACTAACACACAGCCTCACAGTGTCACTGGAGCAGATTTCGGGTTGGCTCTCACACGGCAGTCTTAGTTTTTTTTAAAGTAAGATTGCCTGTTTGGATCTGTATATTGTAATATTATCAGGTGCCTACCTTATGTTAAACACCAGGCTAGGCCCTTTCTATATTTTCTTTGGTCCTCGCAATAACACTACAAAATGTAACAATTCCCCTCATTTCATAGGTGAGAAAGCCAAACTCAAGCAAGTAACTAGCTCAAGGTCACACATAGCTAGTAATCCCGGACTTGAAGCTCCTGCATACACTTGATCTATGTAATACGGCTTCTCATGTACCCATTTCATAGGGTTTCTATCTGTCCTACCAAACTTTCGTCTAAGACTGCAAGTCAGAATTTCCAAAATTGTGTTTTTGTCCTTTGCTTATTGCTGAATAAAATGAGTCCCATCATTATGGGACTGGTACATTTGTTCAATTCCTCAAAAGTTCAAAGGACTAGGCAGGAGAGAGGACATTTGGCATGCTGGGGCTGAGACAAAAGGGAGAATGGGGAAAAGTAATATCATCAAGGGCCTAATAGGGGTCAGGCATTTCACACATTCTGTCATGTAATTCTCACAACTCCCATTTTAATTCCCATTTTAGTTGGGAAGACTGAACCTTGTAGAGATTATTTGAAATACTTAAGAACCATCATGCATAGGCAAGAGGCTCAAAATGTCTAATGCCGAGGCAGTCTCCCCAGAAGCAGGTGGGACCATTCAATTCTGCCCTCCTTCCTTACAGCAAGGTCACTTTACAGGTTACCTCCAAACTCCAGAGGGCTCCTGCTCAATACATTGACTAAATCAACTTCTAATAGGGGTTTTGCATTTCCTTGCTATACAAAAATGTGGGCTGGAATTATGTCCATTGAATGGACTGATCTGTCCCTCACTTCGCCTTGTCAACATTTTTCCTAGTCAGCTACAGTGCTGATTTTTAACAAGACAGATGGATATTCTGATTCCTCTAACTCAGGGTTTCTCAACTTTAGCATATTGACATTGTGGGCAGAATACTTCTTTGTTTTGGGGGCTGTCCTTTGCATTGTAGGCTGCTTAGCAACATCCCTGGTGTCTACCTACTAGATGTCAGTAACAGCATGATAACCAAAATGCTTGTACAACTTGCCAAATGGCATCTAGGGGGCAAAATCACCCCTAGTTGAAAACCACTGCTGTAACTCAAGGGGGCTACGTGTTCTCCTATCCTTTCCAGATAAAAGCCCAACAAGCCAACTAACCTCTCCCCACAGGAATGTAAAGCAAGGAGACACAGTCAAGTGACACCTGTGGGTGGAGTATGGCTTTTCTGGCTTGGGGGAAGGAACGCATCATAGATCGCTGGCCAAAGATGTACTTGATGCCCCACGAGACGTTAAAAATGTAGAGCTTTAAATGTGCAGATGGCTTGCACTGCTTAATTACCAGCCGAATGCATGCTAACATTTTCCTCCCTCTCACTGCTGCCTGCAGCAGCCCACCAGGAGCAGTGGAGGAACGAACAACAGGGAGCAGTTGCCCTTTCCTGCATCCTTATCACACACTAATTATTTTATTCTAAAGAGACAAAGTGGAGAGAATGTAACATATGATTCTGACGACAAACACTTAAAAAAAACTGTCTGCTTTTCCTAGTGACTAGAGCATAGGAGCTGGTTGCTAAGCAACTGGGAAACTGCAGACTCTGGTACTGGCCATGCTGGTTTCGGAAATGAGCCATAAAAGGAATTCCCCAGTGAGAAGGGATCCCATACCATTGCCTGGTTGCCATGGACACCATACATAAGTGATGGATCCTGGGTTACAGGCCCCACTTACAGAAAAAAAATATTGTCTCTGCTTAAAGCTTGAATAGTATGAGAAAGGTATGGAAACCTTCTTTTCCTACCTTAGCCGTGTGGGCATGCCCTGGCCCCTTCCCTGCCTGCTCCCCCTGAGAGAGAGGCCTGAATCTAAGTGACTGAGACATTCCAGCCAATTTCAGCTCTGCTTTTATTTAATATGTTCCAGTCTTTGCAGAAGTTGGAAAGGAGTCTTATATCTGGAAAGCAAATTTTTAAGCAAAAGAAGATGCCTTGGTGGCAGACAGGCTGTCTGTCTGTCTGTCATCCACCCCTGATTTGGGGGTCACACAGTGCCAAGATCCGGCTCAAGGGCAGCTCTCTATGTTCACACGTTCTATTGGAATTTTGCAAAACAAGAGAGATTAGCAGAGAAAAAGACAATAGCCGTGACTCCAAAATGAAATTGGCATGTCATGCAGAGCGAGGCAACAATAGGCCACTGCAATTCTGTCAGAAATTAGAAACAGACTTCAGATAATAGGAGTGTAAAATGTGAGGCAAATACAAAGATGTGGAGTTTAAAAATACAAAGGGGTGCAGGTTTCGCTGGGCCTCGTATGGAAAACAGAACAGACATACCTTGGTGTGGCATCAACAATCTCTCTTCTTGGTCAGGACATTTGACACACTAGACTAATCTCCAAGTGTGACAAGGAGACTGAGGCTCAAAGAGTAGAAGCAATTTTCTCAAGGCCAAGAACACAAGTATTTCTGGATGGTAAAGCACAACTGCATTTTTCTTTTTGTTCTGTAGCAAGCCACCCCCAAACATAGCAGCTTCAAACAACAAATATTTATTATCTTGTGATTTTTGTGAGTCAGGAACCCAAGAGCATCTTAGCAGGGAGCCTCTTGGGACCTTTTAGGAGACTACAATCAAGATGTCAGAAGGGCCACAATATTTCAAGACTCCAGTGGAAGAGCCTCTAGATGCAACTGGCTGTCAGCTGTCCTTGAGAACTCACTGGCTGGTGATTAGAGACTCAAATTCCTTGCTCTGATGCTCTCTTAATCAGGCAGTTTACAGTATGGCAGCTGGTTTCCCTCACAGCCAACGAACACCCCTGATGGAAGCCACAGTCTTAAATTCTAAGTTCAAAGGTGCCATCTCATCATTTTTGCCATATTTTATTTGTTAGAATACAGTTACAAGGTCCAGCACACATTGAAAGGAAGTGGAATCCATGAAAGTATAAATACCAGGCAGTAGCACCCATTACCAATGGCCATCTCAGAGGCTGCTCACCGTAATAACAAAGTATGCTTCCAGGACAAAAACCATGATTGGAGAGACCAGGCACAGGGCTTGAGCTCCTAACTGGACATAGAAGAGGGGAGAAGGAGAGTCCTGAGGCCTAGCAATGGGCAGCTAGAGGAAGCCCCCGGGAGAAGTGGAGAGGAAAGATAAATATGGGGTGAGATAGACAGCAGCAGAAAAGGACAGAGCAGAGTGAGAACAAAGGAACGGCTAGAGGAGGGAAGTGGGGAGTGGTGTGAATTGTAAGTAATTAGAAAAAAGTAGGAAGGGAGGTGAAGAATGAATGAGAAGTTTAAGACTAGGGAGATGGGAATAGGAATAGGAGAAGTAAGAGAGCCCCAAGTCAGGGGCAAACAAGAAAACAGAGGGACCAAATTGTTAATGAGAAGTGAAATGATGGAGAAAGTGATGATAGAAAAACTCTGCCAGGGGGCTGGGGATTTAGCTCAGTGATTAGAGTGCTTGCCTTGTAAGCACAAGGGCCTGAGTTCGATCCCCGGCACCACCAAAAAAAAAAAAAAAAAAAGAAAAACTCTGCCAAAGAGATTAAAAAAAAAAAAGGTGGGGGCGCTATTTTAGGGCTCCTGCAGAAGATAGCAACTGAAGAAAATAACAATGACAATAATAATAAGGATTAATTGATTGCTGAGAATTTGAATTTCATGTGTCACTTGATTTAGTCTTCATTGTCATCCAACACTGCAGATGATGTTATTTATAGTATCTCTAGATGAACAGATTGAATGGTAGAAGGATTGAATATCTGCTTAAGTCTGTACAGCAGGAAAGTGGCCGCAGGTGCATGGAAACACAACAAGGCATCTTCTTACCGCCAAGGAAGCCAACCCTCATGGTCATCTGGGCCAAGGCAGAAAGGTCTCCAGAGTGGAGTGTCTATACCTCATCCTAACTGTACGTGGATGTCAGTTCCTATTTCTTCTGCCACCCCCTGGCAACCCAAGTGCCAGCACAGATTTAGAAGGTGGGTTCCTTGTGGCTAGTAGAAGGCTCACCAAACATGAGGTCTAGGGTAGGTGTCCCAATTTATTGTATGGACCCACATATTAAAATAAAATTCTTCTGCTGTATCACGTAGTTATTTCTCCACATCTGCACTAAGAACCATGGAGGCACCTCCCATAGTACCTTGCACAGCTGTCCTAAGCAGGTATTCAAAAATCTCTGTGGAGGCAAACATTTACTTTTGTTGTTTCCAGTGGGAAAATCTGCTGTCGTGAAGTAGGAAGAGACTGCCCCGTCCCCTAGGCCCAGCTCTTCCGGTCCTTTAAATCTGGGTAAATTACAGTGCTTTAAGCTACACAGGAAGGCATGATCTTTAAAGGTTTTTCTAGCTCACAAACTTTACAAATTACATATCAAGGATAAGAATTAGGAGTCAAAGTAGAAATGAATGTCAAACTAGTCTTGATTTCATTTTGTCAACATGCTAATTCATCAGTTTGCATCTCAAGGGAGGTTCGATTCAACTCTTTGGTAGCATCCGTGTGCAGCAGAGACTCCATGAGCTTAATTCTCCTTTTCACCACAATCCTTCTCCAATGCTATGTTAGAAATTTGGAGAGGCTTTATCAACTCTCAAACAGCAGAGACCGACAGGGTATGATTGGTTCAACTGCCAGTGTGCTAGCAGGGATAAGAAAGCAGCACAATCCAATGGGCACAAGAAAATTCAGGACTCCTAAATTTACTTTTGTTGTTTCCTAAGGGATGTCATGGCAATTAGGATGCCTGGATTTAATCATACTTTCAGCTGTCAGTGTCTGGAGCAGGTATGTAGAAATAAAAAACAGTATCACATACTTCTGTTTGGCCCTTGCCCACTTGTGCAAGCTACAGATGGTCTGCCTGCTACACTGTGGTCTAGGGGATAGGCAGACCCTTGCAAAAGCATGTGAGGGGCAAGCCCATACTACACATGGAAATATACTTATGGTGGATCAAAAATCATCTTGAGAATAAAGGTTGTATGTATTTTCTTCTCTAACTACCATGCCAAAAAATGATGAATAAGAGCATTTTGAAAAGGCTATATATTAATAATCTATTTGCAGTGACCATTGGTTTCATTTCATGGTATTTCTACATATTTTAAGGGAAAAATACTTCACTTTCCTAATAATAAGCTCAGAAAATCTTAGCAATAAAAGGTTTTGGTGGCTCTTGGGAGTAATGGAGAGTCTACTTCCTCACATTTGTTCCAAAAAGCCAAGTGTAGCAGATGTTACTGGTGTCCTGCCCACTGCCTCTCAGCCTTTACATTTCAGTACAGACTGGCTTGGCTTCCAGCTCCCAACATTTGTGTCTCTTTGCCCAGAACTCTCTTGCCTGGGAACTTTCTTGAATTTTGGTAGCCCCTGATTATGTAGAATACAGAAGTGCTGGGAAATTAACACCCACCCCCACTCTGGAAGCACCTCTCCCTCAATGGCAGAGGCAGCCAGCATATAAATTCCCAGCACCTTTGCCTTCAGAAGGTATAACTGAGATGTGACTCCAATCCTGTCTCTCAGAGACTCCCCAGCAGGATTTAGCCTCATTTGCCCACAGCAGCAACCTACTGGATGACCTGTCTCTTCTTAACTTCCTTCCTTTTCTTGCATCATTGCACCACACCCTACTGGTGTTTCCTGACCTTGCCTCTCTAATAAGCCATCCGCATTTAAACCCTTATCTTAGGGTCTGCTTCTAGGGGAAACCAGACTTCTACTAGCGCGATAGGGAGGACCAGAGAAAAATTACTGTTATTTAGAAGAAGGAATTCTTTAAGCATATATTCCCTGATGCATTGAAGAGTTTATTTACAGCTCATTATCTTCCTTTAGAAAAAAATGCGATGGGATACATTAAATACAAAAAGTGCTGCCAACTAAAGACTAGCCAGAAATGAAGATAGAGTCTGAAGTGCTCATGAATGTTATAAGGAACAGTGCCTTGATTTTAAAAAATTCTATTTACTCACGATGCCCCTCTGTGATGAGCAATGCCATACACCTGTGGTGATAATCAATCGCAGCACCTCTTGTGACTCACATTTGTGTTGGCACCTGAAAATAACATGCTTACTAGGGATAAAGGTATTCAGAGCCAATAATGCTGTAAATTTGG
Organism: Hystrix cristata; assembly: GCA_004026905.1. Lineage (NCBI taxonomy): Eukaryota > Metazoa > Chordata > Mammalia > Rodentia > Hystricidae > Hystrix > Hystrix cristata. The sequence continues at coordinate 59,472 of PVJO010003110.1, read as the reverse complement.
GGTTGCCCACACCAGGTCATCTGGTCTATCTCTAGTGACATCTGGTCCAGAGCTGCCCCAGTGCAGAGAAAAGTGCAAAAGGGAGCAGAGACATCCTAACTTGAAGGGCTACTGGAGAGGAAATAGCTTACAGCATGTGGGCTCAATTTTCCTCAAAAAAACTTATAACTGTCAAAAATGGCACTATGAACCCAAATTATAAGATAATTATGTTCAATCTCAAATTCAGCACAATAAAGGTTATTTGCTCTCAAGCCCTAGCAACCATCTCATAGAAGGGAGAAAAATACCGTACAAAAACAAAATGTAAACTCACAAAGCGGTAATAAAACCAGCACACAGCTATTCATTTCAAGTCTACTTTGAAAAGCTTTTGATAATACCAGTAATTCCCCATAAAGCTTCTATTCTCTTGCTGCAATTCTTTTCTGGAGATAACAAAAAAAAAAAACCAAAAAAAAAAAAACCAAGGTTTTGCTGTTCTACAGCCATTCCTTTTGGGGAGATAAAGTCCATGTCCACTTAATTTTCTGATTTTAAGTTTTTGTCATTCAAGAAGGAGAAAGAGAAGAAGAGAAAGAAAGAAATTCCTGATTACCTGTATCTTGCTAAGCCTACAATATAGTTATGGCCTTAAAGATAATATCAGTGTAGATCCTCCTTGTTATGCACAACAAAATTCATCTAACGGTCTTAACAAGGTGCTTAAATGTAGCCCAAGAGCTTTGTCCAAAAGATCCTGGAACATTCCACTAAAATGTAGAAAATTCAACCAACATTCTGTCCTTTTCCAAATATTCTGATGCCTCATAACATACAGGCTGAATATTAGTTAACCCTTTCATATCCTGGCTCAGGTATTCCCCTGGGTACGACCGGGAGGCCTATACCTACAACAAAAGTAAAGAGGAAGCGGCTTGGGATGCCTTTGGTTGCAGAAACAGAAATCTACTTAGATGAGCTCAAGCAAGAAGGGGATGGTTGTAGGAATCTCATGGACTCTAAGGAAAAGCTACACCATCAGGTTTCAGGAAAAGTGGGAATTGGCAGCAGTAGATGTGGGGGTGTGATGTAGATATAGGGTAGAGGGAGCTGTGTGCAGAGATAAAAACCCCTAGAGAGAATAGGCATGTGGGCACAGCTTAGTCTCTTTAACAGAGAAAGACAAAAAGGGAAATGGAGAAGAAAACTAGAAAATGAAGAACAAGTAAGGCAATAAAAACTAAAAGAAAAAGGAAGAGATGCATAAGCTGAGGAGTGACAAAATATCATCCACAAAGGCTTCAGCCAGCAATCAGCAATCCACTCATGCTGAAAATTGACTATCCACAATGTAGAACCAGGTCTTGTTCATGTACTAAGAGGTTGCAAATATAAAGTCTTTCTAAGTTACCTGACTTGGTCGTTGCAGTTTACATGGAATTATGAACTATTTTTAGAGATAAAGTTGTATTAATTAAAAATATGTACATGAGCTCCATGAAGATATTGTTGAAAAAGTCTGTACTTCTTTTCAACGCTTTAGTAACATGGCTGTTAAGTTTTAAATCTAAAATGGCCCCTCAAAGTCTCATGTGTTCAGAGGTGAGGCTTTCACAATGAAATTGGCTCATGAGGGCCTTAACTTCTCAGTGGACCAACTAATGAGATCCAAATTTGATGGCACTATGGGAAGTAATGGAAATTTAGGAGGTAGGGCCTAGATGAAGGGAGTGTGCCATGGGGATGTGAACTGGCCCCTTCCTCTTTGTTTTTCCCCTTACTCTGTTCCCTTCGACCATGAGATGATCAGCTCTGTTCCACCATGTTCTTTTGCTATGATGTTATCTTCCTTGGAGCCAGCCAACCACGGACTGAACCTCTGAAACTGTGAGCCAGAATAAACTTCTCCTTTAAGTTGCTTATGCCAGGTATTTTGTCATAGTGACTGAAAGCAAACACAATAGTTTGCCTGTATGATAGAAATAATCTGTAATTCAATTTTGGACACTGAAGTTTCTTGCTACGGCTGATTGGGTCTTCAGCTGCATGAAGCCACTTTTTGTCCTAAGGAATATGTCCTAAAATTTCATGTACAGTTCTAGAATTTCACTTCAACTTTCTTTTTTCAGTACTGGGGGATTAAACCCATTGGTGCTCTACCACTGAGCTCATCTTCAGCCCTTTTTTATTTTGAGATAGGAACTCATTAAATTCAAGCAGGACTCAGACTTGTGATCCTCCTGCCTCAGCCTCCCTCAGTGCTGAAATTATAGGTGCATGTCACTGTCCCTGGCTCCACTTCAGTTTTTATTAGAGATGTTTCGTGTCTACCTATTATGTTAAAGGCACTGTGCTAAGCACATGCATAGAGAATTGAATAAGATATAACCCCATCTTTATGGAGTTTGCAATCTGAAAGTGTAGGGGTGAGTGATAGGGGAACGAGTTATCATTAGACATCTAGCAACTGTGAAGCAATAAAGACTTTTACCTCTGTCATACAGGCTGTTTTTGGAACCCTTCCCAGCTCTCTGGGTGGAGCCCTCTGGTCTTCTACTTCTTGCCAGTCTCTTTCTACCTAAATCCTACCCATTTCCTGATTGCACCATCTTGTGGGATCCCTGCATAGCATGTGACCTCTTTGGAACATCTCTAGCCTTTGTTTACTCAGCACAATGGAAGTTATGACTAAAGGCTCGGTGGTGGCTTTATGACTCTCTGGCAGCTGACCCAGGGGAAACTAACTTCGCAGGGATAACATGAACATTGCAAGTTGCCTGAGCTACTGAGTATCTGGCCCTCTCATCCTCTAAGACACCCACTGTGCTCTTGTTTGTGGCTTCATCACATGCTAGGATGTGTGTGTGTGTGTGTGTGTGTGTGTGTGTGTGTGGGCAGTGGGGATTCACACTCACTGAGGACTTATTCTAGCTGCTGCTTTGGCCCCAGACCCTGTTGTCAAACTCTAGTCACTGGCCTGGGTCACAGGCTACCTACCTCAGTCTGAATCAGAAAAAAACTCAAATCTCAAACCTCAGGGCAAAGTGAGAAAAAGCCAAACGAGAGTCAACAATGATGAGTAGAGCTGCTAAGAAAGGAAGAGGCACGAGGTCAAGAGAGTGTCTTCCCTGATTTCAAAAGCCAAGCCAAGCCAAGCTGGTCTCTCCTCGCCAGGTCTTTAGGAGCAGCAATTGAGTCTGGTCCCATAGACCTCACCCCACTCCTCAATCTTCCATACGTGCTGGCACCCAGAAATGTACTGTGACTGAATCTCTAGGGCGTGCTTTATATTTCTGGAATCCTCGAGGCACAGTATCCAAAGAGCAATCATGCCTATCCTCTGGGATCTGTTTTAATGAGTTTTGTTTTGTGGTACTGGGGATTGAACCAAGTGCCTTTGCACTGAGCTACATCCCCACCCCTTTAAAAATTTTTTTTTTTCGAGACAGGGCTTCCCAGGCTGGGCTTTAACTAGCAATCTTCCTGCCTCAAACTTCCCAGAGTGCCAGGATTACAGATGTGTGCCACCATGCCCGGCTTCTGGAATCTGTATTTTAGAAGTTGTATGTAGTATGACTATCATACTACACTAATATACACCAATTTCGACCAACTTATTGATCTTGCCTCTTTTGGGAGATGCGTGCTTTTCCTACCTTAGAAGCCACTATTGGACTAGACATAGGGCTGGTGGTCAATAACCCTGACCTTTTGTCTTTTTAAAGATCTCGGTGATTGAAGGCAAAACATTTAATTTCTGTTTCCTCACCTGTAAAATTGATTGGACTAACCTTTTGGGATTAAGGTTTCTTCCAGCTTTATGAATCATCTCTCTTTCTTACACACACACGCACACACACACAGATGTTCATGTACTTTATTCCATTTTATTTCTGGATATTAACTCTCAGTGCCATGCCAAGCCATATTAGAGCCTGAGATGAAGGAAAAATCAGTAATATAGTCCAATATTTATTTAAAATGGTGAATTTTATTCATCTGTATTTTTATTTTAGTAGTGTTTGTTTTTGATGTAGGGTCTTGCTAAACTGCATTGGCTGGCCTCAAACTGGAGAGCCTCCTGTGTCAGCCTTCTGAGTAGTTGGGGACTATAGGTGTATGCCACTGCACCCAAGTCATCATGGTATATTTTTGCATTAATTTATATTTTAAAAGTTGCATAAAATACTGGTCCTGATTATTGAATTTTTGATGCCCCCTTAAACTGTGTGCCTGAGGCAGTACCTCTCTGATTTCCCCCTAATTCCAGCCCAGTTAGCCACGCTCTGCATCAAGATGAATTGCGGCAAGGGAAGGAGAGAATGCTGCAGAGAGGCAGGGAGGCAGGGAGAATAAACTAAAGGCCACTCACTTTACAAAATCTCCTAGGACCAGCCATGACGATAATTTTATTAAAGCATCCCACCTATAATTTCTAGTTGTTTCTGTGTGTCTATTTAGTGTCCTTCACACTAAAATCTCTGAGGGCCCTGAGGGTAAGTTTGAGGGCTCTCATGTCTGGGGTTTTTTAAGTCTCACATACCAAGCGCCCAGCACAGAGTTGAGCACTGAATTCTTAGACTGAAATGACAGAACACACACTGAATTCTAGATCTCATGACAGCTATTCTTGTGACCTTCCAGAAGACACAATTTATCTTCAATTAAAGGAAAAAAAAAAAAACTTCAGACAATAAAAACAAAAGCAGCTGGAAAACCAGAAGAGTGAAAACAGTTGTACTGGCACAATGTCATCAGATAATGAAAAAAAGAGTTTGTGTTTCATCCCTTGTTTCTTCCTCTCTGATTCAGAGGAGGAGGAAGAGGTAATACTCAGAAAAGCCTCAGAGAATGCAGAATGTCCCAGGACCTCCTCTCCCTGAGAACAGTCATCAACTGGACTCCCCTGTTCTTTGAACTAACACACCAAAGGCCACTGGGGACCAGCTGCAGCCCGTGGAAAAACATGTCCAAGCTGCACGTACCTGGGCTTGGGATGGGGAGCAAGGGCTGGAGTATCCACGCACCACCTGCAAAAGTCTGTATTACGTGATGTTGCAAGGGCCTCACATTGCTTTGGGTTAGAAACATTAATAAAAACTAACAGCTATAAAAATGGATCATGCTTCAGTCCTCCCTAGCAAGAATGTATCAAATAGGGAGAACTGGGATTCACGAACTATAGCAAGCAAGTCACTAGACAGGATTCTCTTCTATTTGGCCCTAACTAGCTGTATGACCCTGAGAAAATCGCTCTCTCTCTGCTTCCTTTTCTTCATCTGTCAAAGACAACGTTGGACTAGATGTCCACTCTGATCCTTCTGCCTCTGACATTATGTAGGAGGTATTCTAGTAAAAGGGCTGGGGGATAATTTACTTATAAAACATTCCCTCCTGCTATCTTTCTGCCCTGTTGGTCTTTTTTTCATAAACAGTGTCAAATTCTTAATGAGTAGGTTTCAGTACACCAAGAATACAAAGCTTTACTGTACATTTGGGAAGAATGAAAGGTTACCTTTTAAAGTTGAGACATAAGCTTGCTTAGGATTCTAACTGAAAGCAAGTCACACCCCCGCAAAAAATGAAATGGAAATATGAAAGATCCTGAAAATCTGGGACTCTGTACAAGCAAAGAACAAGTACTGTGTTGATATTTTAAAAAGATTTTCATTCCATGTGCAACACCTTTGTACTTCCTTTATGGATTTCTTTATCTCTTTTTCAGTTCTACAATGAGCTATTTTAAGATTCTGTTTTCCTTCCATACAGTAATACTGTTCAGAGAGGCAATTTAATCGTCATCATACTTTTTCTTAGTCTTTCAAGACCTTTTGTTATGGTGAAATAATTTTAGGCACACCAAGCACAAATCCATTAAATACTTTCCTTATTTCACTAATGAACAATTGTGGGTGGTAGAAATTAATTTCATTCCACCCATGCTGTATATCTGTTAAATTTTCACTGTTGATAGATGAAAGTTGCAAGTAACTCTAGTCAGATGAGAGTCTTCTGTTAAAAATGTTATCTGTCTGTTTTTTCATGTATGTCAAGATGGATCAGAAGAAAAGTCTATAAAAAGAGTTCACCAGAAAAAAATGGTTGAGCAGATCAAATGTCAGGGTTGATATTTGGCAACAAGTTTTACAGGTTGGATGTGCTTAGGAGAAGGTGTATTTAATCTCATTTTGATGACCACATAGGATATTAGTGTACTCTTTAAAAGAATAGTACTAAAAATCCTGAGTTTCCATATTAAGTCACTGTACAGTTTGGCCAGTGCTGCTCATTCCACAGCTCAGGCAGTAGCCCCAGAAACTCTGCCACTTCGTGTTCCTGTATGAGAGGTGACAAGTGAGAAGCCCTCCACATAGCACTCACTGGAAGCACAGGCTGTGCTAGCTGGGGGCCAGGGAACCTACTTTGACATTCAGGGACAGCTCATGAGAGTAATGGTAATACAGACCCATTAACTTTGGTTGAAAGGTATTTTAAACAGGAAATCAGAAATCTTCCCCATCATATGGCGGAAAGTAGAGAGGATGTGCCTTTGTGGAAAAAGGGGGAAGGACACAGCTCAAATGATAGAGTTCTGTTTAGGGAGACAGGCCGGGTAACACAAGGCAAGCAAGAAAAGTCAGAGTCCTGTCCCCAAAGATAGAAATTGCCAGAACTGCTAAGGACACTGATGAATGGGAAATTGGAATTGACTATTAAATGCTTCCTTCTTTTCAATCAGTCCCTTGCAGAGCCTACCCCTAGTTACTGGAATTAATGTCAATGCCTTGGGTAGAAAAAGTGGTGAGCTGATTTTTCTTCAGTAGAATTTAATTCCAATTTCAGCCTTTAAATGTGTGCAAACTGCTCTAAAGTGTTCTCTGAGCCTGAAGCTTTTTTTTGGTGGTAGGATGCTGGGGATCAAACTCAGGGCCTTGCACTTGCTAGGAAAGTGCTCCACCACTGAGCTAAATCCCCAACACCCCCCCCTGAGCCTGATGCTTTACGCTTCTATTCTTTTTCCTTCATCTCTTATTTTTTACTTCTTTTTAATTTCTCTTCTCCTTTCTTTCTAAGCCCCAAATAGTAGCTAGATTGGAGGACGCAGTGAAGAATCCAGGCAATAAGACACACACACACACACTCACACACACACACACACACACACACACACACACAAATTTGTGTTTGGTGTCCCCAGAAGTAATCACTATGAAGAGTCCAGTAGAGTTCATGCTGGTGCTGAATTTAGAATTTAACAATATAACACGGGCGATCAGCGACAACTTTAAAGAATAAATAAATAAAAGGACAATGACAAAGCAATTATTTTTTTCAGTCTACAAAAATAATGTCATTATATTTCTATACACACACATACACACAAAAAAAATTTGATCTCATTCTTTTTTCTTCTAAATAGCAGTGAACCATGAAAGACTACAGAGAATTATAAGCAGAGTCTGCCTTAAAAAAAAGAAAGAAAAAATATTCTCTCCTCAAGTGACAGTAAGTTGGATAAATGCTATTTTTAGATGAAATATATCTAAGGCCCAGATGTGATTCTACCACATGAAAAGAAAAACAAATCTATCTAAAGCCCTGAACAGTACTTAAAGGCATTTTTTTTAAATTTTGGGATAATAATGATTTATAATGGAAAGACTGGACACGTGGTCCTGACCATCAGGCTTGGCAGCAGCTCCCTTGGGAACCACATTTGCACACATGGCTCCAACATGTAGATTAACCCAAGGTTTACATTCCGGATTTAATTGTTACTAACTCTGTGAGCTTGCAACTTTTCAGCAGTATATTTCCATACGAGGCAAAGAAGAAGGCAGGAAGGACAAGATATCTGGATTTCTGGGCTAAGGCAGCGGGTTCTCTGCTGACTGTTACCTTGAGAGGTCGGTTGTTTGTCCAGATAATACTGCTTCTGGTCTGGATTCAGGGATGTCTGTACTACACTCAACAAATATTGATGAAGCATCCACAATTTTCCAAGCTCTCTTTTTGGTGCTAAGCATAAAGTGATGAGCAAAACAAACAAAGCTCCTGGCTTCATGCTTACAGTGCAGAGGAATTTCTCTTGGAAGTCTGGTTTACAACTTACAAAAGAAAATCAATCTCGTTACTGTAACGACCCAAAGAGTGGTGTCGTGTTTGATGGCATCCTTCATCACTGTTCCTGACCCTGACTAATGTCTGGTCATTTGGAAATGTCAATCACTGAAATACAGTTACAGATGATAATCAAAATAATGTGATGCAGGCTCTAAAAGAAGAGCTACAAATAAATTATTGAGTAATGACATCATCATTGGAATAATGCCCCGGCCTCTCTGAGTGACTTTCTATAGTTTATGCTCCTAGGATGGAAGGACATCCTGCCCAGGGAGAGCAGCCAGAGAGAAGCAGGAGAAAGAGGCAGTGGCACAGAACTGGATGGACCAAATTCAATCCAAGTCCAGACGAGTGATAAAGCCCTGGCTAGAGGGGCGTGTGGCATTTGTAGAGGAAGAAAGGCATCTTCAGAAGAGTTGAGCCCAGATGGCTGCAAAATCTTGGCCAAGTTGCGTAAGAAAATCCATCCAAAAATTAGATTGGGAAGAGCAGGAACTAAGCTTACAATCGCACCAAACCTCAAGGGGATAGAATATCCAGGTTGAACTGTAACCTGAGTGTGCCCTGTAGGCATGAAATAAAGCCAATGGAACTGATGAAGACAGTGGGGCTGCAATCTTGGGTTCGCCCACATTATACTCTGCAACTGAACTAATGAAAAAAGGGAAGCAGAGTTCCCTTTCTTTCCATCCTTCAAATCCCCCCTCACCCCACGCAGGAGGATAGTCTTGTAAACTAGCAAGTCAGAAATATGCTAACCTTGTACTCCTCAGCACTCTGGGTGATGCTGTACCCCTGGGGGGCTCTTGTGAAGTTGTCCTCTTGATCTGCACCCCAGTGCCCTGCTTTGGACCAATAGGTTTCAGACTTGGGATTGCACAGATCTCTGAGGGTACATCCATGTCCATGGGGTGACCTAATGAGCAACCTGATGGGTGAGACTCAGAATTCTTCGCCTGGATACTTACATAGTGGTTCGTCACTTTTCTATACCAGCCGCCATGCAAGATTTTGTTTCATTAAAACAAAAGGTTGGGGGAAGTGTTATTTTATTTATTTGTTTATTTTCAAAAAGGCTTGAAATAACTGTTTTAGACCAAGAGTCAGCAGTAATTTCAGCCATATATGGAATGAATAGGGCCAGACAATGGGGGTAAGCAAATTCCTTCCAAGGCCTATTAAGCACAAGACGTAAACAGAAGGAAGAAAAATTAGGAAGTAGAAAAAGAGGAACAGGGAGAAAGGAGAAAGAGAAAGAGAAGGAAAAAAAAAAATAAACGACAGCTGCAGTAGTGATTTGGGGGTCTTTTGCCCTAGAGTATGTACACAGACATGTTTATCCAACGCTCTGCCAACAGTTTGAGGGAGTCCTTAGATTATGAAAGCCCTCACTTGGGGCCCAGTTTGGACACCTCCACAGGAAGATATCTACTTGTCCACTCAACTACCTCCATTTAACCTGTCAGTGGCAGGGGGTATCTGTTGTGAAGGCTAAAGTCTATATTCTCAATTTTTCTTTTATTCTTCTCTGACCATTTTACCCCATTCTATTCATAAGAAATCTGCTCTGAACCCAAAGTTTTGAACATTTACTTTCAAATATTTTGCTCAGGAGTCTCATTACTATGATTAATAATTTCTGTTGGCTACTCTCCAACCCATATCTTTAGCTCTGTAATCAGAACAAATAATGTAGTTGTCAGTTATAGATCAAGTCGACCACTTACCAAATGGTAATATAAAGCATAAACATTTCAAGCTTTCGCTGCGGACATCTGAACTCATTTGGTCATTTTTCTGTTCATAACCCTGAGAAAAGGCTTCCTGGTGTCATCTTTAAGCCTCTGGCACCCTGTGCCCCTTAAACCTTGACTGTTGACATTGAAATTGTTAATCAGTTTTCTATATAGAACATTAAGACCACGTAATCCACACAGTCTCATAACTCTGTCATCCTTGATTATTACCCAAAATAATCATTGCCTTTCTAGCCATCCATCCTCTCTTACACTAACAAATGAGAGTTTTTTCCATCTGGGTCCTGACATCACATATATAGCAGCTCACTAAATCACCACTTTCATGTCCCAAAGAAATCTTCAACTCAGCATGCACAACACTGGACCATTCTTTCCTGCAGACCTATTCCACTACCTATCTGCCTGTGCCCACCACCATATCGGAATTGCTTCAGACAGAGAGCTTTGGGCTTTTTCCTTCTTTCATCTTGACTGCCATATCCAATAGGTGTTAAGCTCTTAAAATTGTTACTTCTTTCATAGCTAAGTGTTTAATTAAGGTCATCATCTTCCTTCTGGATTACTACAGGACTTTCTTTTTTTTAATTAAAATTTATCCAAAATTACATAAACTTACAGACCATTACACAAAATTACAGACCATAATACATTGAGCCTTTTGCTTATAACAACAAGAAATGTAAACAACTACATAGATGCAGTATTAAGTCTCAACTACATAAGTCTGACTGTAGTACCTAGTGTATATGTTACTGTTTTAAATTTGGTTTATTAGGTTCTTGTTTTTAGGATATCTTTATTCCTCTGAATTCTCATTTCCCTCCCCCTTTGCTCTCTTCTTGTTCCCTTGGACCCTTTGCCTATTGGGTGAGATTGTCCCCTTGTCTTTTTGTATCCATTATTTACCATTTTCTTTTGTTTGTATTTTGCTTCACTCAAATGAGGGATACCATACGATATTCAAGCTTGGGAGTCTGGTTTATTTCACTCAACATTATACTTTCCAGGTCTATCCATTTTCCCATAAATGACTCTAATTTGTCCTTCTTTATAATGAATAGTATTCCATTATATATAGATACCACATTTTGTTTATCCAGTTATCAGTTGATGGGTATACAGGCTGTTTCTAGAATTTAGCTAATATGAATTGTGCTGCTATAAACATTGATATGCAAGTGTCACTGTAGTACAGGAATTTCTAAATGACCTTCCTAATTTCATCTTTTTTCTTTTGTTTTTTGAAACAAGGTCTCACGTGGAGTTCAGTCTGACTTCAAACTCACTATGTAGTCCAGGCTGGCCTTGAACTCATGCTGATCCTCCACCTGAGATTACAGGTGTGCACCATCACACCTGGCTTCTGATTACATTTTTAATCCTCTGCTCTGTCCCTCAATTTGCTGCCCCTCAATTTGATCTTTCTTTCTTTTTTTTTTAATTACATAAATTAACCCATTTAGGGATTGGGGATTTAATGCAGTGGTAGAGCGCTTGCCTAGCAAGCACAAGGCCCTGAGTTCGATCCCCAGCACCTCGCTCCAAAATAACCCAGTTATTATAGGCTAGGGATGTCTCAAATGGTAGAGCGTCTTCTGGTCTCTCAGTTCCTTCAGTCTTCTGACGGCACTTGACTGCAATGACGGAAGTGTTGTCGTAGGTCCAGGTATTACCAGCCAGTTTTCATGCAGGAATCACAGTGTCGGACTCCTACAGCCTGTCTCTTCATCTTGGTCTTGCCACAGAAAGAGCAAGTATACTGTATCAGTATACTGGCTGTATCAGCAAGTATCAGCATACTGGCTGATTTCAATTTTCTTCACCATTTTCTGGAGAGAGGCACCATAGCAGGTCCCTTATTTACTGATGATTCTGACTTCCTCAGTGCATTTAGCTTACTCGTGTCGCTGCAAACTAGGCATGAGCCCAGAAAGTAATTTGACCTTTCAGAGATAGGAATCTGACCTTGAAACTACTTCTGCCTAAAAATCTTTCAATAAATGCCTTTTGCCTTCAAAATACAATCAAACTTCTTAGCCTGGGATTCAATGATGCTCATAAGCCATCCCTGTCTCTCTCCACATCACCCAGGCCAATTCCCAAAGCTTGAGCCCAGAACATGAGCTAGTCCTCTGAATGATGGCTTCCTCTTCTTGGACACCCTTTTTCTTTCTGTTAACACCTAGTCATTCCTCAAAAATGTTAAGTGTTTATGCCAGCACTGCTTTAGTGCTCTACACCTGAATCATAGTTTGTAATCCTAAGAACCCTGTGCAACTTGTAGAAGCTCATAAATTGGTTCAAGTTCACAATGAGTAGGTAGAGATTCAAATCCAGGCTAGACAGACTCAAGTACCTACATTTTCCCCACAAAGCCAAGATTTCTCCTCACTTCAGAATGTTACTCAAATGTTCTCCTCCCTGAGAGGTCTCCCTTGGGCCCTCATCTTGCCACTCTGATCGTATCAGCCTGGGCTTTCTTCCATCAGCCTCAGATACAACCCACAGTACAAGTGTGTAAAGTAGGAATACATGAGTCTCCACTTCTCCTCCTCCTCCTCCTCCTTTTCCTCCTCCTCCTTCCTCTCTCAAATCAATCAATCAATCAATCAATCAAAGAGAGGAGAAATTTAAGCCTTACAGAAGAAAGCCAACCAATGAATAGAGAAGGAATGATCAAAGTAGAAAATTGCCCTTTGCCATCTGCCATAATATAACTGATTCAAGCAAGAATCATTAATTTTTACAAAAACTCCAGGGTAAGAATCTGAGGAGTAATAGGGTATTTATGGTTCTTTCAAAATACCTATTCATAAGAGATATAATGAATTTAGAAATTATGAAGGAAAAATAACAACTTTGAAGTTTCTTGAAAGCCACCAAATGATCTAAATTAACACCACAATTAATAGAACCCATCGACAACATCTATGATACACAAAGGACACAATCTTGCTTCTGGAATTTTCTGTCATAATGCATAAACTGAATCTAACCATGAGGAAACATTAGACAAACCCAAATCGAAGGGCATTCTACAAAATAACCAGCGAGACTCTCCAAAATGCTGAGTTCAAAAAAGACAAAGAAGCCAGGCCTGATGGCATATGGCTGTAATCCTGGTACTCTCTAGGAGGCTGAGGCAAGAGGATCACAAATTTGAGTCCAGCCTGGGCAATTTAGCAATTTAGAGACCCTGTCTCAAAATAAAAATAAAAAGATTTCTAGGGATATACCTCAGTGAGAAGGCCTTGTGATCAATCCCCGGTACCACCAAAAAAATAAAAAACAAAAAACAAAAAACAAAAAAAACAAAGAAAGCTCCCAGGAGACATTTCAGATTAAAAGTGACCGAACAGATGTGACAACAGAATGTAACTTGCAGTTTGAGACCTTTCTTTTGAATTTAAGAACATTATTGGGACAAATCGACAAATCCCCATGACCTTTCAAAATTAAAAATCTAATCTTATAACCACTTCTATTAAAAGTCTTCAATAGATACCTTTGCCTTCAAAATACAAACCAAACTCCTTAGCAAGAAAGTCAACACTTTTACTGAGCTGTCTTATCTGTGACTACTACAGTATGTATCTCTGCAGGGTAGGACCTTCATAAAAATTAATTTTATCAGTACACTTGATGTACATAATGATCACACTCATGAGGAATTTGTACATAATATATCCTCATTCTTTTTTTCCCCATTCCCCTCTCCTCCCTTCAATCTTTCTTGCTCTCCTTATTTACAAAAGTGTTGTTTCCCTTTTTTCCCTCCTATTCACTTTTTTATTCCCTTTTCCCTTCCTTCTCTTCCCCCTCCTCGCTCCCTTGTTCCCCTTCCCATTTGAACATGTTCTTCCTACTTCCCAATATCTGTCATCCATTTTGGTCCTTATTTACACTTTTGGTTTCTCACATAAGAGGAACAATGCTATATTTAAACATGTGTGTCTCATTTATTTTACTTAGAAGTATTGTCTCAAGCTGGTCCCATTTACCTAAAAATGTCTCTGCCTTCTTTATGACAGAGTTGTACTGGGATAGGACCTTTTTTTGCAGGGGTGGGGGGTGTTGGCTGGGGATCAAACTCAGGGCCTTGCACTTGCTAGGCAAGCACTCTACCACTGAACTAAATCCCCAGCCCCTGGGATAAGACTTTTCTTTATTTAAATTTTGTTTTGTTTTGTTTGAGACAGGGTCTTGCTCCCCACCCTCCATCCCCAGTGTTGGGAACTGAACCGAGGGCCTTGGTACCAAGCTACACTGCCAGCCCATTTTTTATTTTTCATTTTGAGACAGGATCTGACTAAGTTGCTCAGGCTGAATTTTCAGTTCTCTTGCCTCAGTCTCCCAGAGTACTGAGATTATAGATGGGACAGAGTCTTGAAATGTTGCTATTTATGGATCATGTTTCCAGATCAAGTCTAAGAACTTATTGCATAGCCCTAGAGTCAAAGATTTTTCTAAAAGCTGGATATGGTGAATTCAAACCCAGTCTGGGCAGCTTAGTAATTTTGTGAAATCCTGTCTCAAAATGAAAAAATGAAAAAAAAAAAAAAAAGACTGGGGATATAGATCAGTGTGAAGGTCTTCTGGGTTCAGTCCTCAGTATTGAAAAAAATTTAATTTTTAAAGAAAAATTGTATCATTTTACACTTCACATGTAAGTTCCTGATCCTTTTTGAGTTAATTTTTGTATAATGTGTGAGACTTAGCTCAAGGTTTTGTCTTTCCTCCATGTGGTCTATGGGCTAGACACACCTGTGTTATAATAAAAATATCTTATAAAGGGAAGTTTTGTTTCTTAGATACATTAACTGTATTATATATTTTATATGTGGCCCAAGACAATTTTTCATTCATCAAGGCCTAGTAAATATTATTGGCTTCTACATCTTTTTTCAAAATCAATTGGACATATTTGTGTGGGTCTTTTTTTAGGTTCCTTATTCTATTCCATTAATATATATGTATAATGTCTCTCTTTGACAGAACTACACCATCTTGATTATTCCAGCTATGGAAAGACTTGAAATCAGGGAGACTTATTCTTCTTACTTTATTCTTCTTGTTCAAAATCATTTTAGCTTTCTATACAAATTTTTAAAAGATGTTATTTATATCTACAAAAAAAATCTTGCTAGGATTTTTTGATAGGAGTTACCTTAAACTTTTATATCCATTTGGAGAAAGTCAACACCTTTACTATTTTGAATCTCCAATCTGAATGACTCTCCATTTATTTTGATCTTTGATACTTTCATCACATTACATAATTGTGGCACACATGTCCATTGGTGGGTCAAAATACCAGACATAGAAAATTTAAAGAAGGAAAGGTTTGTTTTGGCTCATGGTTTCAGAGGTTCTGGTTCATGGTTAGCTAGTTCCAATGGTGGAAGCACATGATGGAGGTAAGCTGCTCATGTCATGGCAGCTAGGAAGCAAAGAGAGCAGGAAGAAAGCTGTAGAGGAAGGGCCGGGGACAAGATATATCCTTCAAAGGTGCATTTCCAGCGATCTTCTTTCTCCATGTGGGCCCCACTTCTTAATAGCCTAGTCAGCTATGAACTTATCGATAGATTAATCCATTGATGAAGTTAGCACCCTTGCAATCCAACCACCCGTCTAAGCCCTACCTCTAGACATTGCTACACTAAGGATCAAGCCCTTAATACATGAGTTTTTCAGGGACTTTTTAAAAACAAAAACCAGAACAATGTCCTATTCCATATTTTTGAGTGCTTGTTATCAGTATTGTAGTTTTAATTTTAATGCTCTTGTGTTTGTTCCTAGTTTATAGAAATATAATTGCTTTTCAGTTATGTTGATCTTATATCATTTAGTCTTGTTAAACTCACTTATTAGTTCCAGAAATTTCCCTTTTTTTCACAATCTATGTAGATAATCATGTTACTTGTAAATAGGGATAGTTTTATTTCTTTTTTCCTCAATGTCTCTGTCTTTCATTTCCTTTTCATGCTTTATTGCAATAGCTAGAGGTTGAGTGCAATAGCTAGCACTATGTTCTGTAAGAGTTATGAAGGTAACTACCCTCCTCTTATTTCTGACAGTAAGAAAAAGCTTTAGTTTTCATAATTAAGTGTATTATTAACTGTAGGTTTTAAAAACCGAATTAGATACTCTTCCTCCACTACAGTTCAGATGTTGAATATTTACAAAGGTCCACATTTTGAATGTCCAGTTTGGTCCTGAGGGTGGTGCTTATTGGGAGGTGGTGGAATCTTTTGGAAATTGGACCTGCAGAGATCATTAACTTATTGCCAGTGTGCCCTTGATAAGGATTGGGACTTTTGTGGGACTTTGGTGCCTCTCCTCCCTCTCTTCTCTCACTCTATCTCTCATAATCTTTGCTCATGAGATGAATAGTTTTTCTCTGCCATGTATTCCCCAGTATTGCTACTTGGCACCCCTACCAGAGACACAAAGCCATGGGTCACATGATCTCATACTGAAACCTCCAGAACCATAAGCTAAATGAACTTTTCATAAATTAGTTATCTCAGGTATTCCGTTATAGTGACAGAAACCTGATGAATTCAACCTCTAATAGTGTTTTGTGGGAGTTTATTGTTTTTTTTTTTTTAAATCTTGAATTCATGAATGTGTGCTGAATTTTTTCATTGCTTGTGTTGGTTAATCTTGATTATCACCTTGACTGGATTAAAAGACTCATGAAGAAGTGATTGGATGGTGAGGGCACTAATCTCATCAATGGGTTTACCCATTGATGAGCTCATAGCTGAATGGGCTATTGGGAAATGGGGCCAAAATGGAGGAAGTAGGTCATGAGATGTGACCCTTGGAACTATGTCTGATCCCTAGCCCCTTCCTCTCTTGCTCTTCCCAACTCCCTCTGCTTCCAGGCCATCATGAGTAACATTCCCCCTTGGCCACACCCTTCTGCCATGATGTTTCTGCCTTGGAGCTACATGACCATGGACTGAGGGCCTTTTCTTCTTTAGTTTTATTATGTCAGGTTCTTCATCTCTGCAATAGAAAAGTGGACTAATACGATGCTTTTTCTGAGTCTATTCATGTGATTTTTCTCTTCTTCTGCCTGTCAATACACTGGATGTTACTTATTTTTGAATAATGAACCAGCTTTGCATCCCTGGATAAAACTCATTTAGTCTTGGTGTGTATTTTTTATATTGCTTAATTCTATTTAGTAATATTTTATTAAGGACCTTTGCGACTATATTAATAAAAGATTTGGGTCTGTAGTTTTCTTGTACTGTCTGGTTTTAACACTAGCTTTACAAAATGAATCGGGAAGTGTTCTCTCCTCTTCTATTTTCTCAAAGAGCTAATGTAGAATTGGTATAATTTTTTAAATGTTTAGTAGAAATATTCAGTGAAACAAATTGAACCTAGAGATTTCTTTGGGTGGTATTATAATTACAAACTCAATTTCCTTTTTAGTTATAAGGTTATTCAAATGATCTATTTCCTACTGGGTAAGTTGTGATACTTTGTGTTTCTCATGGATTGGTCCATTTCATCTAAAATGTCAAATTTATGTGTGTGGAATTATTTACTGTTTTCTCTTGTCATCCGCATGATGTCTGCAGGGCCTGTAGTGATTTCCTATATCCCGCTTCTGTATTGGTAATTTGTATGTTCTTTAGTATTCACTTTGTAATCTTGCTAAAGGTGTGTCAATTTCATTGATCTTTTCAAAGAACCAGTTGTTTGGTTAGTTCATTTTTCCTTTTTTGGAGGGGTGATGGTTGTGCTGGGGATCTAATTCAGGGCCTCGCACTTGCTACGTAAGCACTCTACCACTTGAGCTAAATCCTCAATCCCGCTATTATTTTTTTCTGTGCTCAATTTTATTGGTCTCTCCTCTTTATTATTTCCCTCTTCTTGCTCTGGATTTATTTTGCTCTTCTTTTACCAAGTTTTCAGTATACGTACTGCCGAAGCAAGCACTTTACCAAGTTTCAGAGTGGGCACTTAGATCAGTTAGAAATGTTTTAAATATACATGTATTTAGTGCCATATGTTTCCTTGTCAGCATTATTTTGGGTGTGTCCCGTAAATTTTGATACACCATGTTTTCATTTTTATTCAGTTCAGACTGTTGTTTGATTTCATTAGACTTCCTTTTGGACTCATGTATTATTTAGAAGTGTGAGTTTTAGTTTTCAATTCCTTAGAGATTTTTCTGTTATCTGTTTTTGGTTCCTAGTTTGACTCCATTGTGCTCAGACAACAGCACACTGTGCATGGTTTTAATCCTTTAAAATTTACTGAGGTTTGTTTCAAGGCCCAAGATATGGTATATTTTGACATATATTCTTTGGCACATGGAAAAATGTGTTTTCTGCTATTATTAGATGGAGTTTTTTATAAATGTTTATTAAACCTTGTTAGTTGATGGGTTTTTTTTGTTTTCTTTTTTAGTTCTAAGCATTTGCTGATTTTCTGTCTATTGGTTGAACAACTGTTGAGGGAGATGTCGAAGTCTCCAATTATAACTGTGGAGTTTAGTATTTCACACATTTTGCAAGTCTATTGTTTGGTGCACATGCATTTAAGATTTCTGTCTTCCTGGTGGATTAATCTTTTTTATTATTATATAGTGGTCCTCTCTGTATCTGGAAATTCTCTTTGCCCTCAGGTCTGCTTTACCTGCTTTACCTGCTATTAATACAACCACTACTGCCTTCTTTTGATTAATGTTTGATCATATATTCTTTTCTTGACTTTTACTTTCAACCTGCCTATATTGTTATATTTGAAGTGATTTTATTATAGATAGCATATAGTTGGTTATTGTCTTTAAATCCATTGTACCAATTTCTCTCTTTTAATTTGTGTATCTGGACCATTTACACTCTATATAATTATTAATGTATTAGACCTTCAATCTGTCATTTTTTGTTTCTATTTTTGTATTTTATTTTCCTGTCTTCTTTTTCGTGCCTTCCTTTGGGTTACTCAGACATTCTTTAGAATTTCATTTTGACATATTTTCATTTTGACATATTTTAATGCTCCAGAATGTATCTCTTTATAAAGTGTTTTTAGTGATTGATTAATCTAGGTATTGCGTTATAACTCATCACAGTGTATTATTGTCATTATTTTGCCAGTTCAAGGGAAACATAGAAAAATGATTTCCCTTTACATCCTTTTACCCTCCACTATTTGTAATACAAATTGTCTACTTCCTCTGCATGCATTTATAACCACACCAACAGATATTAGCATTTTTACTTTAACTTTCAAACACATTTTTAAAAATTGAAGAATAGAAAGAGAAAAATGAGTAAGTAAAATAGTTTTTCTTTCTATTCTTTGATTTTTAAAACTGAAGTAAAAATGGTAGTATTTTGTGACCTCATTTAGCCCTAATTATCTCCCAAAGGCCCCTCCTCCACATACCATCACATTAGGAGTTAGACCTTCAGCATATAAATTTTGGGGAGACATAATTTAGTTCACAGCATTGTTTAAAATTCCTCCATCTTGCTGAGTTTCCCTATTTCTTGTCTTTTAGAGAGAGCAGACTTTTGGTGGGGCTGTTTTGACTACTTCTGTTGACATTTCCAGCTTGCAGGCTTCTTCGGCGCTATCTTTGAAAGTCAAAAAGAAAAACCAGGAAGCTCACTACAACATTGTTCTCAGGTCCTGAGGTCTGCAGATGTTCTGCCTTTTGTCCACCTTTTAGAGTCTTCTTGTGCTTTTTTCACATGTAATATTAGATGAAGTTGGGGATGTCCAGGGTGGTATGACTGTAGACTTTATATGTAATGTTAGGAATTATAATTTTACTTAGTGGAAGGATAGGGAAAAATATATCCATGAGAAGAAACTAAAATATTTTTCTCTTCAGATAAAGAAAGGAAAATGTCGTAGCCTTATATATTTGTCCATGTATATAAGCCTATCATGGGAGTATTCCTGGGCATCATCTACCAAAATCCAGCCATTGAGAACCATTCATTGATTTATAAACTTTTGTTGATATATTTATACATACATATACACAGAGACTGTATTTCTTAGAAAATAAAGATTACATTCTGTAAAGAGTCTTTGTGGAAAAATGTAAACAAAATTGACTCTGCCCAATGAATCAGAACTCCAACTTCAATGCATATTTCTTATGTGCCTTATAAATCCTTTTTGCAGAAAACAAAATTAACCTTTCACATTTGGAGAACTCAGATATATGCTCTCACTGAGGCTTGAGCTGAGAAGTACTGTAATACAGGTTGTCTTTGTTTGCACTAGGCCAGTGGTTCTCAAAATGTGGTCCATGGGCTTTGGATGTATGTCCACAAACTTGATTATTTTCACAATAATACTTAGATGTCATTTGCCTTTTCTCTGAGTTAAATTTTTCACTAATATTGCACGAACGATGGTGGGGATAAGTGCTGATGCCTTACCGTGCATCCAGTGGTGCTATTATGAAAGCACATAGTATGAAAGGTCCATTGATTTAAGAGGAGAGAAAGACAAGCCACCGACTAAGAAAAAAATATTTGCAAAACACATATCTAATAAAAGGTGGTATCCAAAATACACAAAGAACTCCTAAAAATTCAACAAGGACAACACAATTAAACAATGGGCAGAGGGTCTGAGCAGACACCTCATCAAGGAAGATACACAGATGGCGAGTAAGTGTATGAATGATGCTCAACTTCTTATGTCATTAGAGAACTGCAAATTAAAGCAGTAACGATACCACTGTGAGTGTATTCGAATGGCTAAATGTTTTTTTAATCTAGTGCTACAAAAGAGTGACAAGGATGCAGAGCACAAGCTCTCATTTATTGCTGGTGGGAATGCAAAGTGTACAAGTACTTTGGAAGACAGTCTTAGAAAAATGTTTATTCCGAAAACAAACACAGTTACCATAAGATCCAGGAATCACATTCCTAGGTATTTACCCCAAAGAGTTGAAAACTTATGTTTACACAAATGTTTATAGCAACTCTTCCCATAATTGCCCCAAATGGAAGCAACTAAGATATCCTTCAAAAATCAAATGGATAAAACTGTGGTACAATCGCTTCTCGGCCTTTTGGCTAAGCTCGAGTGTAAAACTGTGGTACATACATAAAATGGAATATTACACAGTAATAAAAAGAGATGAATATTACACAGTGATAAAAAGAGATGAGCTATCTAGCCATGAAAGGATATAGAGGAGTATTAAATGCATATTGCTTAGTGAAAGAAGCCAGTATGAAAAGTCTGCATATTGTATAATTCCAAATACATGATATTCTAGAAAAGGCAAACTTATCGAGATAGTAAAAGATCAGTGGTTGCCAGGGATTCAAGGGAAGGGAAGAAGGGATGAATAGGAGAAGCACAGGGAAGTTCGAGGGTAGTGAAAATGTTTTGCATGATTCTACAGTGGTGGATGCACATTACTACACATTTGTCCATAGCTATGGAACAGTACACCAGAAAAAATGAACCCTAATATAAACTATGGATTTTAGTTAGTAATAATCTATTAATGGTGGTTCATCAATTCAACAGTGTACCACACTAATGCAAGATAGTGAAATGGTATAGGTATGTGGGAACTCTGTATACTGTCCAATTAATTGGATGTAAACCTAAAACTACTCTAAAAGGTAAAGTTTAAAAAAAAGTTCACTGATAGGATTTTGTATTCTATATTGCGACTAACCTTTAAGAAACTACCACTTGTCAAGTTTTGCCTTGGGATCAGAGAATAACATCCATAATTATCTGAAAAGCTGTTAAAATACTCTCTTTCCAACTACGTAGCTGTGCAGATTTTCCTCTTATACTTCAACTAAAGCAACATATTAAAACAGATTGAAGAAGCGGATAGGAGAATCCAACTTCATCCTATTAAGTCAAACAAAGCCCCAAACAATCCCTTTCTTCTCATCAAATTTTTTGCTTTAGGAAAGTTATTTTTAAATGTTATTTATGTTAACACATAATGGCTTATTATTACTTTTTAGTTAGTCAATAAATAAACATTTAAAATGTTTAATTTCTTAAATTTCTAAATATTCATAGATATTATCCACACAAACAAATGCTTTTTGGAGCCTTCAAAAACTTTTAAGAGTATAAAAGAGTCATAAGACCAAAAAGTTTGAGAACCAATGCCCTCGGTCTATGCGGTCTGGTTAAACTAAAATTTTAGGGTATATTCTGGATCATTTAACAAGTGACATACTAATAGCAATTACATCTAATTGTTACTTAGACGCTGCCAATATCCAGAAAGTGGCCATCAGGGCCATCCGGGTGTGTGCTAAGCATATATTTTTTTCAAGCGCGAATTTGGAATTTGTTCAATTTTCATTCCTCCGTTATCTTCCTTTAAAATGAAACATTTCCAAAATATAATAAAACATAAAGGTAAATAAAAAAACAGCAAAGTCAGATTTATGGTGCGGGAACATAAGGCTTGCTATTACAGCTTTTAATGGCAGATAGTTTACAATAAACATTGGGCTTCGCCTGGAAGAAAATAGTCACAGACAGGAGGTAATTACTTGTCCATCTCCAAGCATCAGAAACTCTGGAGTCCTTCCAGTTAAATAATGCAGATCTGCCAAATGCCACTCATTTGAACTAATGCTTTTTTATTGTTGTTGTTTTAATTAAATTGAAAAAAAAAAAAGAACACAAGATAAACCTCCCTCTAAAAGTGCTAAAATTCCATGGATGGACAAATCCATGACCCATCCTTTTATACTGTCTTTATTAGTCTTGACTAAATCATATAGACTCCCATAAATAGAGCTGAGGAGGAAATGGAAGATAAATGAATATGCTGGGCAGGACCCTTTGCCAGCAAATCTGAATATTACAGTGAGGGTTCTATAAACAGTACAAAGAAAGTAGTTCGATCCCCATACAGATACGAATATAAATGGGACCTTTTAACAAGCTTTGCATCATCACATGTGAAATAACGAATACACCCAAACAGATAAAAATAGGAAGAGCAAAATTATGCAAAAATTCTGTTGTTAAGATATGTGGGCAGTATGGTTCAAAATAGAAACTAAGCAGCTTTCCAAAGTCTTGAAGGTTTTAGATAAAGAAAATATAATCGCTTTTCTGCCAGAAACCATTACCCACCTCTGGTTATTTGAGGACACTGGAACTGCTCTCAGAAATATACCTGAACAGATTCACACAGCCACACATTCTAATTTTAGGATTTTTACATTTATAAAAAGAACTGTGGCAAAATTCAGGGCTATGTGTAGGGAGAATAACCAAGAAGAAAATGACATACATATTGTATATTAATCTCTAATGTGCTTCATAAATAACTTATATTTGTTTGCTTTGTAAATACTTCAGAGTAAAGGGTAATTTAGCATCAACCCAAACTGTTAACTAAAAAGGGTTCACTAGTTATTATTAATACCTTAGATTATTTCAAATCAAGGGCTCTCAATGTCATGCTGGGTATTTACCAAGGGCTTTTTTTCTTGAAATGAAAACTGTTTGAAGGGTAATTCCAGTTTTTATTTTGTTATCATTCCATTGGCTAAGAAGATGCAACAGTGCTACAATGGAGACTTGCATTTCTTTTTAGAGTGAATGAAAATATTTTTCCTTACTTGTAGTTGTGTTTTACAGAATTAGTGTCTGTCCTAAGGTGATGTTAGTAAGTCTGACTCATTATATTTTCAAAAAGAATTTTTAAAGTGAATTATACGAGACCATGTGAAGTATAATGTACTTAATTTCAATTTCATGGTGAAAATATATGACCCTTTACAGGTGCCATACCCAAGAAATGATAATGTGGAAAATGAGGAAATGAACACTTTAGAAGGGAACTGAGTACTACTGAATTATTTTTCCCTCTGACCCCAACGCTCGCTTTCACCAGTTTCATACAGTTTGGGGGAAAGTATGATTAGGCCAACATTTTGGGAACCAGTAAAATTAGTGAAGAATATGAAATCACGGACTTACCTAAAAAGTTGTCTCTGAGGGCTT
This sequence comes from Hystrix cristata, assembly GCA_004026905.1. Classification (NCBI taxonomy): domain Eukaryota; kingdom Metazoa; phylum Chordata; class Mammalia; order Rodentia; family Hystricidae; genus Hystrix; species Hystrix cristata. The sequence goes on along the minus strand of PVJO010003110.1, from coordinate 35,602 downwards.
ACAGACTGAATACACCTCACAAGTCAACTTTCCTTGATTCTTACAGTGTTTTCCTAAAAATTGAATTAGTCACCCACATTCACAAATCAGGATATTTCAGAACAGAAATAACCAAAACCCCAAATTTCCAACTTTTCTGAGCATTTAGAAGGTCTGATCACACTGGACATGCATCATGGACCATGTGGTAAGAAGGAACAAGAGCTCAGCCAGGCTGTTCCCCTCAGGAACTACACTCCTAGTTGACCAGAGGGCCTACCCAACCATCTTCCACATATCTGCTTGGCACTTGTTCGGTTTCCCTGTTGGACCTCATTAGTGAGTTGCTGTAACTTAGGCCGAGTAGGTGAAGAAGAGACTGATCCAATCCCAAGTGTTTTTCTCCTTTGGGGTCCCTCCCAAGCTCTGCTTCTAAAACTCTAATAAAATATATTTTCAGCTACCAATTGGGCTTGAGATGGGGAGGAGGGTGCATTCTGGCCTGTAGTCCTCCATCAGACTCATATTAAATTGTAATTGCTCTGAATACTTTCTGGAAATAAGGGTCAGAGCCCTGTTTTTGAGACAGGGTCTCACTATGTAGCCCAGGCTGGCCTCAAATTCTCAGCAATCCTCCTGCCTCAGCCTCCTGAGTGCTGGGATTACAGGTGTGCACCACCACGTCCAACAAGAGTCCTTTCTTGAAGCTAATGTGTAGTCTAGGCAGGAGGGGAGGCAAATCAGAAAAAAAAGAAACAAGATGAGTCATGTACGGGTACGAATTCCCTATGAGGGATGTTATCATTATGTATATCTAAAATGTACCAGTAAAATTTAAAAAACAAAATCTAGGTTGAATTGGGGAATGTATCCCAATTCAAAATGAGAGTAATTCTGGAATCACCCAGGAGAATGACCCACAACAGAGATATTATTGTAGTGTTTCTCCATATTCGAGATGGAATGGAGAAGAATTCCTAGACTTTTTATCCCACTCTGCCTCTCACAAGCTATGGGACCTTAGATGACTCACTTATCTCAGTCAGCCTCTGCCTCTTCACCTACGAATGGCTTGAGATACAGAGGGGATGTTTCAGTCTTAGAAGCCCAAGCCATACATTTGAATTACCTGGGGGACTTTTAAAATGTTGATGCCTGGGCTCACCCCAGGCCAATTGAACCTGATTCCTTTAGATGGGAGACCACATCCCATTAGTAGTCTCCTGCTGTTCCCTAATAGATTCTAATGCATAGAGAGGGAGAAGAGACACAATTTAATGTGATCTCCGAGGTTCCTTCCCATCCTCCACTTTGGTCTCAGTGGCTTGGGAGCAAGTGCCAGGAGAATAGGCATCAACACTGTTAATTGCTCCTTTATGACTAATTGCCAGCAGAGAACGTTCATTTCACACACACAAAGGAGCATGGGCATAGCTTTTTCATTTTCATATCAAGCTCCTAAGGGAATTGTGGACTAGAAAGCCAAGTTCCAACACTCAGTCTCTTCAATTCACCATCCAAACCTTAGCTAGGCTTACAAGTCATTCTCATTCCCACTTTGTAAATAATTGCATCTGGAAAGGTATGTTACCAAGAGCTTTTCTGTATAAGATTGTCACCAACCACATGTTGCTATTCAGCACCTGAGATGTGACTAATCTCAAATAAAATGTACTGGAAGTGAAAAATATACACTGGACTTTGCGTATTTAGTGTAAAAAATATAAAATGCCTGTATAATAATTTTATGTTGACTGCGTATTAAAATGATGTTTTAAAATAGTGAGTTTAATAAATATATTATTAAAGTTAACTTCACCTGGGGGCTGGGGATTTAGCTCAGTGATTAGAGTGCTTGCCTTGCAAGCACAAGGGCCTGAGTTCGATCCCTGGCACCACAAAAAAAAAAAAAAAAAAAAATTAACTTCACCTGTTTCTTTTTGCTTTCTTAAATTTGACTCCTAGACAATACAACAATACTTATGTAGGTCATATTAAATTTCTATCAGCACTGACTAAGAGGTGTTCACTTTATGGAACTTTATTTGAAGCCTATAGTGTACATTTTTTTTTTTTTTTTTTTTTTTTTTTTTTTTGGTGCTGGGGATTGAACTTAGGGCCTTGTGCTCGCAAGTCAAGCACTCTGACCACTGAGCTAAATCCCCAGCCCCACGTGTTCTTAAAGACAGTTTTTGTTTTTTTTTTAAGGAAACCGAATCTTTAAAGACAGTTTCTCATTATGAACTAAGATGGAGGTTGAAAAACATTCAGTTTACTCTCCTTTACTGCACAGGGGACTGACTGAAACTACCCAACCTTTGCTGGATGGAGATAAGTCCCTAGCAGTAGAGTAGTCCCTTGGTATCCTTGGAGGATTGGTTATAGGACTCACCTCAGGGTACTAAAACCCACAGATCTTCAGGTCCCTCATACAAAATGGTACATTATTTGCATGTAACCTATACATATACTTTTATATACTTTAAATCATCTTTATATTATATATAATACCTAAAACAGTGTAAATAGTATGGAAATAGTTGTTACACTATGTTGTTTAGGGAATAATGGCAAGCAAGAAGTTTGTGTTTAGTACAGATACTTTTTTAAAAAAAAAAACAGCAAGCTACTAAGGGAATTCTGGACTAAAAAAATAGTTTCCATCTGAGGTTGGTTGAATCCACGGATACAGAACCTGTGGATCTGGAGGGCTGACTATACTGTAGGCCAGTGGACTATTTTTATACCCCCAAATGTGGCCCTTGGGAAAATCCTAGAATAATGTGAGGGGCCATATCGCCCTTCTTTGCACGTAATGTTAGGAAAACGATTTCAGTAGACCTGTCAGTTCACATACTTTCTCCAATTCACACACTCAGACAGTTCTGTCCTTAACAGTAATCAAGGAGCTAAATTAACTGGTACACTGAATGGGGAGGACGATCTCAAATGTCAGATTTGCTGCAACCGTATTTTTCATCATAGGTTTTTCTGCAAGGCTTCAAATCAGTTGTTTCTACAATCTTGGGCAATTTCCAATCAAAAAGTCTGAGACTAGCAGTTATCAGCCCCCACCCTGGCCTTATCATACAGCCACAATAGAGGGCAGGGAGGCAAAAACATGTCAGACTGAATGCTTGGAAATAACACCAGTTGTAAGTGCAAAAAGAGCAGGCAGCTATCCAAAATATGTGGAGCAGGGGCGTCAGGGACTTCCGGTCCTCCCAAGGAAACATCTCCTTAGTTGCCTGAGGCTCTTTGAGCTTAAGGCTTTGAGGTGTTCTGCATGCATGTGCTCCCACGTGCACCCCCAGATCAGGCATTTATACCTGTCCCAGGCAGTTTTCGATGAAACTGTTTGGAGTCTTCCTCCAGACAGGGAGAAGGAAAGGGCACAGGAGGAGGAAAAGGGCACCAGCGACAAAGCTGGGAGAGCTGACAGCTGACGTCATTCAGCTCACATTCTGGCCAGCATCTGGCACTGCTGAGAAATGCTTCCACCAGAAGGGAACTGACGCACCAGTGGGCACCACTGATGGGGCCTGGGGCACTACTCGGAGGCACCTCACTGTTCCTGACCGTGGGAACTTTCCCTTTGGTCTTCATCTTCCCCTCTCCTCCCCCCAGGCCCACACCTACCTCTATTATAGCGCTGACTCCGAGATCTTGTTTACCTTCCTTCCTCCCCCACAAGCGCAAAGACTGCCTCTTAGTCCTCTGGAAGGCCCAGAACTTGGCACTCGAGGCCTTGATAAGCATTTGATAAATTAATATGTGATTATACCTTCTGGGCCCACTGGTGGGTACCGAGAGTTTACCTACCATCCTGCCCATGGCTCCTGGGGTGAAGCGGGTTGCAAACCCCTACATCAAACTAGGCCCGCATTTCCAAACTCTAGACACATTTTGAAACAAAGATGAAGGGGAAGAAGTGTGGGGCAGGTCAGAACACGAAGATATTACCACCCATGCGCATACACACTCATTTAGATGCTGCCAAAATGTTGCCTGTGCTCTTTCCTATGCAGCTCCTTACTGTTTTATCCCCAGCCCCAGTAGGACTCTGAGAAAGATCATTAGGATGACCTGCTTTGCATTAAAACAAATAAAAGTAAAGTGTATCAAAACACTCCCCACAATCGTAAGGTTATCATGCTTTTTAAACAAACTGACCCACCACTGTTTTCTGGCGTTTGCGATATGCTCCAAGTATGCGCCTGGCACTCAGAAAGCTCAAGGTTCCAGCAACAGTTGTGTGGCCTTGGATAAGGAACACAGGGAGACTCTTTGTCCTCTTGTTTCTTCAGTGTATTAAAGAGAGATAATGGTATATTCAATGGGAATGAAAAAAGCTTAACATTAGTCTGCACGAAGCTCTTTGAAATGCATGAAGGGCATTGCAGTGTATGAATTCAACACTTGTCTTCGTGTGCACTCAGAGCCCTTGTCGGAGCATTTGTAAAATCTCTCTGTGGATGTGTAGACACACACGTGCACACACACACTCACTCACATACAAATATACTTAAAATTGCTTAATTGCTTTTAAAATTTTTAAAGTAAACACATTGTAATGATTATAAGGCATCTGTGCAGTGTACCCAGTGCAAGCCTGCCATGATAAGGGCTATTTGAGAAGCTAAATCACATCAATGAAAGAATAGCAAAGAGTCAATTGATGAAATATTGCATTAGCTGTGGCTTCTGACCCCATGTGATGCCAACCAAATGCTTTTTCCTGTCTTCGTAATTCAATCATTTTCCAATTAGATTAATTCTTAAAATTACCCAGATAAGCCACTTGTGTCAAACACACATACACAACTCCAGGTGTAGGTGAAATAAAGGACAAGTTGCAATTGTGTAGTGACTTTCCATTGCTTTATTCTAGAAATGGACACTATCCTGTATCTTGTTTTCTCTGAGAAGAATTTGTCAGAACTTCTTGTTGGTAAAGTGTGAAGTCAGGGATCCCCAAAACCCCAAGGCAGAGACCCAGCCACCACCATATAAAAGTATGAAAATACAGCCGGGAGAGGCCCAAAAGAGTATCTGCTGGACATATGAACTGGCTGTTTTAAAACATTATTTGAATGCAAACTAACTGACTCTGAAGGTGGTTTTGTAAAGGCAGCAGCCGAGAGGAGCTGACAAGCCTGCCCCACACGCCTGTGCTCGGGCTTGCTGGGAGAGCCTGCTGCACACACGTCCAGGAATTTGTTTGAGGACTGAGCGTGGTTAAGTCATGTTTTAAGAATGTTCTCTCATTATCCTGACTCAGATGGTGCAGTGAGCCACAGAAGGGATGTTGCACAGTGATACCTTCTGTTCGTCTGGTTTCCAAGAGCCACCTTCCACTGTGCTGAGGGCAGGAGGCCCGTGTCACACAAGGTTACCCTTCAAAGCTTCTTTCCACAAGGTTAGAGAGTGTTTTTTCTTGTTGACATTTTAAAAACCTACTAACTTGGGGGTTGGGGTGAGCAGGGAGGGGAGAATGGGAAAGAGAAGGGGGAAGAGGTAAGGGAAACAGAGAAGGGACTTGATGGAAGGAGAAAATTACAAAATGGAATTATAAGTCTATAAAACCAGCCAAGAAATTTGTTTGGGAAAATAGAAATCTAAGAGCTGTGGTTTGGCATTTAACACTGACCCGTAATGAGAAAAGCAGAAAGAAAAGAGAGAGAATCAGAAGATGAAGATGGGAAGGGAAAGAAGAGAAGAGGAAGGAGAAGTAGAAGAGATCAAGAATGGAAGAAAAAAAGCCAGGCATGGTGGCACAGCACTTTGGAGGCAGAGGCAGGAGGATCACAAGTTTGAGCCCAGCTCTTGCAATTTAGTGAGACCCTGTCTCAAATTTTTGAAAAATTAAAAACGAGTGGAGGGTCTGGGTTCAATTCACAGTACCAAAAGAAAAAGAAAGAGAAGAAGGAGAAAGTGAAGAAAAAAAGAAGAAGGGGTAAAAGAAGTAAGATTCAGTGTGTGGCGCAAATGTATCAAAAAGGGATATTATGGGGATTTAGTTCAGTAGTTAAAGTGCTTGCCTTGCAAGTACGAGGGCCCGAAATCCATCCCCAGCACCAAAAAAAAAAAAAAAAAAAAAAAGGATATTATGAGGAAATGCATGTCAGGAGACTGGAAATTAAAAACCAGGATATACTACCCAATACAGGTCATGTCAATGTACTAGAATAGGAAAAATACTTTGATACTTTGTCCTTGATCATCTTGTCTCATGCCAATAAACAAACATGCGCTTGACAGACAGCTTGAGGTTTACTCAAAGACTGGACAAGGAATCCCACAGTCATGACTCCAGGTCCTCCTCATAGGCCTACACAATATGCTCCATATGATATGTCAGACATGTACACACACATACACGCAGGCACATACATGCATGCGACACACGTACACAGGAACACACTCACTTTAAAGCCATTCCATGGCTTTCCACTGTACTTACAATAAAATGCAATGTCAACAGTCTTCCAACCACAAGGGCTTCCTCTTGTTCCCTCAGATCCCTGGTGCTTTCTCTCACTTTCACAATTCTGTTTTCTCCACCCCCAAAGGGCTGGCTCTGCCTCATTCTTTAGGTCTCACCCCCCCCCCCAGGCCATCTTCAGTCACCCTGTCTAAATAGCTCCCACTCTCCTGCTACTACTCCCAATATCTGCTGTCACTGCACCCTGTTAGCAGGCACTAATTGTTATTTGTCAGCATAAATTTATTGATTTGCCTATACTAAAATTGTCCTTGACACCTTCTAGACATTCAATAACTACCTGTTGATTAGATGCATGGATGGAATGTTCCAGATTCAGCGATTTGCTGTGTGCAATTGCAAGCACTGGCAGCAGCCCCAACAACTCGTCTTTGCTGCGTCTCTCCCTTTGCCTCCTGGCTGTTCCAAGCCCCGGCCCCATCTATACCTTGAGAGTGATCCCTCCTGCCTGTGAACACCTGAGTCTAGGTGAAAGGGAGGTAAACAGCCATTCTTGGGTGGGGTAGAGGCAATGAGAAATCACAGAGATTAAAAAAGAAATCAGTTTGCAGCTAATCTCATGTTCTTCTGTGTCACTAGGAAAAAAAAAATCAAGAGAACCCAAAAGAAAGAGCTCCAAAGAGAAGAGAAGGCAGACACTGGAGAGAGTCTGTGTTAGGAATGAGTGTTCACCTGTGTAGTGCAGTGACCTGATGGGTCCCCTAGCACACAGAGGGCACTCCACAAGCACCTCCATGACTGCAACCACCCGAAGACCACTGATCGGAGAGGAGGCCGCCTACCTCAGCTCCTGTACCACGGTGCCTTCTGGTCGTAGCTCTACTCTCTCCCTCACGTGGTCTGCACTCGTAGCCAAACACAATGTCACCGGGTACAGTTCACCAAGGTACAATTCCCCAGTGCCAAGAGTTGCTCAGTGCTGTGTTTCCTGCCTTCTTAATGAGAAGGCATTTTTCTTCTGACTCAGTATTTCTTTGTTCAGAAACATGTTTAATGTTCATGTGGAATTCTTGATCCTGTCGTAGCTACTGAAGTCTGAGTCTTGCTCAGGGACTGAGGATCAGCCCACAGACTCAACTCTCGGCCAAACACGTATAGCTTGAGTTTATCCAAAGTGCAAACAAATCAGATACTCCTTCTGGACACAAGTCAAATTCTTTCCTCTGGTAATAATTTTTCAGAAACTTAAAAAAGCAATATGTTTTTTGTTCTCCAAGTTCTTATAATCACATCCAATTTTGTATCAGATGCATCAATTGCCATAATGAAAGGTTTTGAAAAGTCTAAAACTTCTAAAATGGATAAAGAAATCAAAGCTCATTTGAACTTTGGAGAAATCTTTCAGCCCTGTAGAATCCAAAAACTTTAATGAGTTTGCCTCCTTTTTATAAAACAGCACAATGGACTAGTTACAATTCCAAATAAGGAAAACTTTAGCGATCTCCCAAAGAACATGCTTTTAAAAAATTTTTTAATTGTAGGGAGTTTGCTGGCTTCTAACAATCTACTTTATTGCACAAAAGAATTGGATCTCAAATATCTGATCTCTGAAAACCCAACAAACATTACTAAGTTTCATATAGCTCATGGATGGCTGCAAGCCCTAAACTGGATACACCCGCACAATTAGAAATGAGGTTTTAAAAAAAAAATCCCTCTCTGAAATTCAGGATAAAAAATAATATAAAACTTCTGGGGGGCTGGGGATTTAGCTCAGTGGTAGAGTGCTTGCCTAGCAAGCTCAAGGCCCTGAGTTTGATCTCCAGCACCAAAACAAAACAGAACAAATGAACAAAAAAACCCTGCTAGGTATGGTGGTACATACCTGTAATCCCAGGTACTTAGGAGGCTGAGGTGGGAGGATTGCAAATTGAGGCCCAACCTATGTAATTTAATGAGACCCTGTCTCAAACTAATAAATAAATAAATAAGGCTGAGAATGTAGCCAAACACAAAGATCCTGAGTTCAATTCCCCAGCACTATAATAGTAATAATAGATTAATCACAATGATATTACTAACATAAGACATTTTAGGGATGCAATAAGACTTTAAACATGTTTTGTGAATTTGTGGGTGATATACCTTGAGGTGCCCTCAGATCTCAGCAAGGAGAATTAAGTCGACATGTGCAATGTAAATAACAGTGACAGGTACTATTTACTGAACAGCTACTGTGTATCAGACACAATGCCGCTAACTTCACGTTCATTATTTCATTAATCCTCACAGCAACCTGTCGAGGAGGTTCTGATTATTCCGATTTTAACTAGGAGGGCCTTGAGGTTCAAAAAGTGATGGATGAAAGTTGCCCATTATCATACAGCAAGTATCATTGTTGGGATTTTAACTCAGGTCTTCTCAACTCCCAAAGATGCTGTTAATGGGATGACTAGAAGAAAATGGCCCATGACTTTGAACAAGAAGGCACCTAACTGAGACATAGACATAGTAAAGTCCCCAAAAGCATTGAGGTGAACAATCCACATTGGTTATCTAGGCTGAAATGTACCTGGAGGGAGGAAGGTATTCCTTAACATCTCCATAACCTGCGAGGTAAACCCCTTAAGAATACTCAATTCCCTTTGGTCTAATTCAATATTCACCAAACCTTCTGATATTATAGCAGTCTCCTGGGAATGCTCTTCCTCTGGGAGGAAGTATCTTGTGTAATGACCAGAATCATCCTACCAGTTATATTCTCTGGGATAAAATAATAAATTGGCCAGAGAGAGGATTAAAGTCCTCAATTAGTGGGATTATTGGGAATCAGCTCCTAAAATGATCAGTTCTGAATTAACAAAAATAGGTTCTCCGATCCCACAAAATCAAGAACCAGTTTCCGCAACTGCAGTGACTTCCATCAAAATACATATAGTCCAAAGCGCTGATCTTGGAACAGCCCACCAAGGTCTCTAGCCATCCTAAGGACATCAGTATAGGACCACTTTTAATAGGCAACATTAAAAGATTGTCACATTGTGTGCCTTATCCGGTCAAATGTAGCTATGGGATGTGTGCAGAATGTCACAACAGCCCACAGGGTGCTCAATACATCATTAGCCAGTTTCTAAAAAGAATCAGGCAAGTCTCTGCACAAAATTGTGCTGGAGGAGAACCCAAGAAACTCTAAAGGACTAACAAGCCCATAGTCCCCTTCTCAAGAAAGCTACTCCTATAAATTCTTTTTGCAAACAAAATGTCATGGCTCCTGCTGGGTGTGTTGAGTGACGCCAAACCAGCACGTTGACTTCAACTGATGAGAATCCATTAGTTGTGTGAGGCTCAAGTCAAAAATAACTATGCATAAGTTACATGTGAGTGAGGTCATCTGCTTCTGATGCCACTTGGCATGAAGTTCTGTGTCCTTTAGGAGAACTTCTGATTAGATAGTAACAAAGAGCAGATAGTGATAAACAGACCTACTTAGTTCCTTCTCTCTCCCCCTTCCCTCCCCCTCCCCCCTCCCTCCCAGTCTCACCCTCCCTCCCTCCCTCACTCACTATATTAGGTGGGCGAAAAGACTGCGGGTTGTTCCAGTGCAACTGAGTATCTGAACCAGGTCTACATGAGATTACTGGACAGCCTGGTTTTAGAAGCCTTGGGAAGCTTAAAATATATGACTGCCCCTCCAGAAAGCCCTTCAGTTTGCAGAGTTAAATATTTCCCTCAAAAATGTTATTTCTGAAACTTAAAACACAGTCAACTTCTGAAATTTTATATTTGAATTTACCATTTGCCCACCTCAGACTCAACTGAAGAACTTCTTAGTGCTTATTTGCAAACACAAAATACCTCTGTCATTAGAACCCACTTTCTGCTTAAGCGTTTTTCTTTGCTTATTTTATCATCTACCAGAAACATTGCACACAAAGTCCTAAAGAGCAGAATCCTTTTTTCAACCTAGAATTCTATTTCTTCCTCAATTCAATGTCTCTTCCTTAGTAATTTGCCTTTTAATGCTAGAACTAATCATATTTGTAGTTTACATGCCAAAGTTAAGTTTACTCACGAAACGCTAAAGTTGGAATTTCTCGGTCACTTTTCATGTGCTGACCTTTGGCACTGTCACGCTCTTTCAAGGGCACCATGAGTCTTTTCACGGAGCTTAATTTTCTAAAATGCTTGAAATGTAGAAGTGTTTAAAACTGAGGCATGAAGTGACTTTTCCAAACTTTGTTATTTAAAAATCCTAAGTTCTTTGTGGTTTACACTCAAGTGCGTTAAATAAAATCTTAAAATCTATTTTAGAAACCAAAATTACCAATTTTCAGTGCTTACTTTGAGCAAAGTTTCATGTTAAGTATTTTGTTTTACCTCGCTCATTTGATCCTTACAGCAATTTATTGAGGTAGATGGTATTGTTGTATATTGATCTTAAGATAGAAAGAGAAAACTTTGGGTCTTTTATGCTTTATTTTGCTAGTGGGCAGCATCTAGGTATTGGATATAAGGAGTCTTGTTTTTGAGCATTGATTCTAGCTCTTCTCATGTATCGTTGGTCATGTCATTTCTCTTCAACTATATCACCTAGTTTCAACTTCCTCCCCTTTTTTTAATCTTTAAAAAAATTTATTAGTACGTGCTTGCAGTACATAACGATTATATTCATCATGAACAGTTGGTACATGTACATATTACATCCTAATTCTTTTATGCCCCCTTCTCCTCCCTTCCTCCTCCTCCCCCCATCTCTTGGTACCCTTTCTATTTGCCAAAGATCTATCTCCCTGTTTCCTTTTATCTGTCTTTTATTTTGCTCTTAATTTTTTTTTTTTTTTTTTTTTTTTTTGGTGCTGGGGATCGAACTCAGGGCGTGTGCTTGCAAGGCAAGCACTCTAAACACTGAGCTAAATCCCCAGCCTCTTAAAGTTATTCATGTTTTGGATTTCTCATATAAAAGAAATTGCGTGGTATTTAAACTGGTGTGTCTGATTTATTTCACCTAATGTTGTGGTCTCAAGGTGCATCCATTTTCCTACAGATTACTCAAATTTATTCTTCTTTATGGCTCTGAAGTACTCCACTGTATAAATATACCCTTTTTTGGGTATCCATTCATCTGCTGATGGACAAGTAGGCTGCTTCCAGGATTTAGCTGTACTATAAGTTGTGCTGCTATTAACGTGGGTATGTATGTACCACTTGAGATTGACTGAGGTTTTTGACTCTGTAAGTTTTGTTTTTAGTTTTCTTTTTTTGATAATTTTATTTTAGTGGTATGTTTTAGATATACATAAGGATAACATTCATCATAGGGAATTTGTACCTGTGCATGATACATCTTGCTTCTTTTTTTCCCATTCCCCTTCCCTCCCTTCAACCCTTCTTGCCCTCTTTATTTACAAAAGCTTTGTTTCCATTTTTCCTTCTATTCTCTTTTTTATTCTTGCCCCTCTGTTCTTTTCCTCCTCCTCTCTCCCTTGTTTCCCTTCCCACTTGAACAATTTCTTCCCTTTCCCAATATAAAATATTTTAGTCCTTATTTACACTTTCAGTTTCTCACATCAGCGAAACAATGTGGTATTTAAACATGTGTGTCCGATTTATTTCACTTAAGAGTATTTAAACATGTGTGTCCGATTTATTTCACTTAAGAGTATTTCACTTCAACGTCCATCCATTTACCTAGAAATGTCTCAACCTGCAGTGGAGTACTATTCTTCTTCCACTGTTAAGTCACTAATGATTATTAATGAATACCATTAATCATTAATAATTATTTTTCTTCAAGGTGGATCTCAGCTCTAACAGAACATGTTCCCTACTTAACATTTTACTGTTGGAGTTTCAATCCAGTGTTAAATTTGAAATCTTTAAAGCATTTCCTTTTGAAAGGCAAAGATCCTGGAGAGAGATCTTAGGTTAGGTCCTTGTCAATTAATGCTTTAATTAGGAAAGTTGAGAATATGAACAGAATGTGGGTTGGAAACACCCTAGTTATTTCTGGGAGGCTTGGGACAGTCAGATGTGAAAGAGCTCAAACCTGTCTTCACCTAAGTATATTTTGTCTAGACCCTATTAGGTTTACATCATAAAAGGCAAAGGATAAGGTTTAGCATGTGTAATATGGAGTCCCATCTGGTTGAAGTACAAGTGAAGAAGTGCTGAAGGACAAAAACTAAGAATGCAAGCCTGGGGAAAGAACATGGAAAAGTCATAGTCAAGCGTTTGGAATTCATTCCACAGGCAGTGAGGAGTCTCTGAGAGCTTGTTAGCAGGGACTGAAGACAATAGTCCTACACTATTCATAGGACAGGGGAAATGGTGGGGATGAGGTGTGGAGGACAGGGGCCAGGGTGTGTTAGGAGGCCCTGACCATAATCCAGTTAAAGAGGCCATGGAACTCCACATGGAGGTGGGATAGTAGTAAGAGTAGACAGAAGGGTGCCAAACTTCCCAGGACATGACTACCCACAAGAAGTGGGGCCTGCTTCATACCACAGACACAAGGAGATTCTGAGCACTGGGGAAAGGTCCAAGGATTTCTATCCTTTCTTCTCTACTCTCCTCTTAAACTAGCATGCCCCAAATTGACATAAAAATACAAGATAAATGGAAGAGCCACCTTTGCCTATGAGAAGCACAGGCAGAAAGAAGCCTGCAGAGAGGCTGGCTAGGAGGCTCTTGTGAGCAGGGCCTAAGCCTGCAAGCACCTCCTGCCTTCGGAAGGCGGTGAAGGTCACTGTGTCCTGCTCTCCATTCTGCTGCTGATCGAGTGCCTCCCTTAATCATTTATTTCTCCTCTTTTTCTCCTGAGAGCATTTCAGTTGTCGCTCCCCTGCAGAGCCCAATCTCTAGGACTACAGAATCTTTCCACATACCTCGTTTAATATTATTTTATTTGATTAAAATTTTTCCTCTCTTATTTTCTAATCCCATGCTTAATAATACACAGCACCAATCAGGGAAGGATCGGAGGCCTCCATATCCGGGTCTGGGCTTGGACAACCAGACAAAGCCAATGTGCCTCATCCTTGAGCGTCTCTTCCTTGGCTGCCGCCATCATCGCTTTGCCTTCCCAACAGCATCCCGCCTCGTTCCCACAGCAACCGGCGCGGCCCGACGTGGGGCGCAGGACCGCGGGAGCCGCAGCCCCGCCCCGCCCCCCACGGCCCGCGCCGGCGGCGCGCCCACCGAGCTTCGCGCGAGGAGGGAGGAGGCCCGGTTGCCAAGGAAACGAGAGGACGCCAGGCAGCCGCCCCCACCGCCTCTGCCTCTAGAAAGGAGGGCGACCTCGGCGGAAAGCTGCCTCGGCGGAGGAGGAGGAAGAGGGGCCGCTGGAAGGAGGGAAAACGTGAGTGGAGGAGGAAGAGCAGCTCGGGGGCGGCCCCTGCGCCCTGAACACGCCCGCCTGCTCAGGCCTCGGTCTCTTCAGCCCTTGACAGGGGAGGCAGGGCAGACCCGCCCCAGATCCGCGTCAGTCTGAGGGAAGCAGAGAGGGGGTGTGTGTGTGTGTGTGTGTGTGTGTGTGTGTGTGTGTGTGTGTGTGTGTGTACACTCTTCCTCCTTAGCTGAAAAATTTTAGAGGGAGCCTGGAGTGTGGGGACGAGGCGCTGCCTCCCTCCCGCTGACCTCAGCCCCTCTTCCTTTCTTTCTGCCTCAAAAACACCGGTTTGGGGAATCTGACCATTTGCAGGCTGGCAGCCGCCTCACACCTGGGTGTAGTAACTCCCCCGCAGACTCCATGCTTTGCAACTCCAGGAAAGGATATTGGAGGCATTGTTAATAACAATGATAGCGTCGAATTGCTGGTCAAACTTGTGGCATTTCCTCCCAAAGATTTCCACTTATACATTGAGTCTATCTTCTCACTCTGAGCTTAATCATTAGTATGTGGTCACTCATCTCTATTAAGAGTCTCCGGGATCAACAAGCCCGTCGCCTGTCCCAGGATTCTCCTGCACCTGCCACCTTGATTTCCTAAGCCAACTTGGCTGGAAGGGTCAAAAGATCTCCCGCCTCCTCCAACAATTTTTCCTCTTTCTCCTCAGTCACAGAATTCAGGGAGTGTTAGGAAAACTCGGCCCAAATCAAGATATTTTTATAAGCTAAGGTTCTAAAATTCTAAGATTATTTTTTAAAATTAAGATTAAAACAAGCCCCGTAATCCTTGTCATTACAAATTAATCCTGGAAAAGGCTGAAATTCTTCCTCCAGGACCCCACTTGTGGAAGGGGGATATTTATAAATCCTATTGTCGGGTATTAACATAGTCATTTAAATTTTGTTTTGAAAGAACTTTCTGCCTTAAAAGGAGGTTAAATTTACATTTTGCTTAATTGTCCAAACAAAATATCACTAATGATATTTCAAATACCAGCACATAATAAGAAAGGAGAAAAATGGCTGATTTAAAAGCGATTGCAAGTAAGTTTTTGATGAACGTGGCCACAAAACAAGACAGTATACACACACACACACACACACTTTTTAAAAGCAAGAAATGAAAGGAATGTATTCTGCAGTCAAATTCTCTTCTCCTTAGTCAGGGAAACTTGGTTTGAATTCATTGGAAATTTATACTAGAGAGAAATTTGTATGTCACAAAGTTCTTAGAATATTCCTCATTGAAGTTTCACAGATGTGTAGAATTTTGAGGCCAAGAAGAATCATTTGCTGTTGCTTTCAGCAAAGCAGACTCCCTTTTCCCTTTCTTACATGCCGCCTCCTCCCTTCCTCTTTTTCCCCCCTACTTAATGTGACTTCTTATACTGATCTCTAAAGCACAAATATGGTCCAGTACATTATCACCAGAGACTTAAAAAAGAAATGTACATGACCATGAGTGGATTTTAAAATGAGAAGCAGCTCAGAGGTAAGCAGTGGAAGACAATACAGAATGCTATTTTAGAAATAAGTGCCTTGCCCACATTTTATTATCATCTGCTCCACTCCCCCCAACTCCCTTCTGTATTTGCTGAGGAAAAACTCTTGGTTTCAGATGGCCATCTGGTTGAGTAGGCCCACAAAGATGAGCTCCACAAATGAAGCATTATCTCATGTGGATTTATTTCCATACAGTTATTTCTGTTTCTTTCCGAAAACTGGTCAGTTTTTCAGACTTGGAGCACAGTATGGTGTGGAGAGTATTTGCTCAACCTGAGATAAACTACTATCTCCTTAGTCTATCTCTGTTTCCTCTAGTCTCACAAAGTCTCGGTGTATTAAAACAGGAAATCACATGTGGCACTATGATGCTTCCAAATGTTTATTTTATAGTAAAATATGATATAGTGGAGAGTTTATGGGGAGGGGGAAGAGACTTTCATAAGCAATTTGAAGGCCTTTATTTGGTAGGTGATTATGAAGTCAGAAGTAACCTAGCTAGTTATTCAAATAGTTATTTCCTAGCTCTTTGGGCAAAATTATTTCATGCTCTTGACGAAGAAGCCTTCTTAAAATAGCACTAAGCTAAGGCCATGATAGATACTGGTTTTGCTAAGTTAACTTCTTGTAACCAGAATGTATCATCCAAGTAGGCTCTGGAATGTGCCCCTTTAGTGACCATTAACGTATTTTCATTATGAATCCTTCTGTTCTCTGTCTGATTAATATTCAGACAGACTTGTCTTTCCAACAGTAGCAACAGGGGTTCATCTTTCTCTTTTTAACACCATCATTTGCTGAAAAGGGTGGAACCATCTTTCGCAGCTACAAATTTATATGAAAGATTAAAGATGATCTTCATAATTATGTCCTATAAATGACTATGAAAATGATGAGAGACAAGATCTAGATTCGTTTTATAGACTGGGTTGTAGTTTCCAGTTCTGTCTCTCAAAGACCATCTTTCTATACTTGAGAGAGACTAGCTACAAAAGAACCAGCAAAAGTGTCCCTCTTGCTCAGGGACCGATGCTAAACCTTGTAAGACTTTATAACTACCAGCCCAGACACTAGGTCACTGTGAGACAGGAACAACCTGACTCTGCCAATATCTAAGCAAGTGAATAGACTGGAGGGAGGCAGGAAAGTCACAGAGTGCAGTACACTGAGGGTTACGACGTCTGTCTTAACCTGCTCTCTCCCCGAGAGCCTAGGAAACTTCTGGCACACTGTAGTCATTAAAAATATGCATAGATATAAAGAGCATCGCCGGTCTGGCCATCACATTAACAGAGCCATTTTATAACTTTGTGAGCTTTCATATTACAGTCATAAATTTAGGCCACAGCAGCCAGAGGCAAACTTCTTGAAAGCATCATCTCTACTTCTTTCCCTCCCGTTCGCGTAGCCCGCTGCAATCGGTTTTCAGCTCCATTGCTACAGTAACTGCTCTCACCAGGGTTATTAATTACCTTCTCCTTGAAATACTCTCTCGGCATTTATGAAACAGCACCCACCCACTTTTCCTCCTGCCTCTTTGCAGGGCTTCTCTTTGGCGGCCTGTTCCTTAAATTTTAGTGTTTGTCCCAGTTTTGTCCTGTGTGCATTTTCTCTTTTCAGTTTCCATTCTGCTTTAATCCCATTTGTCACCAAAATGCCAGCGATGTCCAAATCTTTACCTGTCCCATCAGCTTGAAAGCCCCGTGTCTGATTGCCTGCTTAACGCTTGCACTTGCAGTGCCCTACATGCTCCAAACTCCACATTCCTCTCACAGACCTTCTCCTTTCCTGTTTTCGGAAGGCACCATTGGCGTCAACCAGCCTGCTGCTCCAGCCAGTAACCTGGGCGGCTTCCTTGATACCTTCCTCTCTGCCACAGCCCTGGAATCTCTGAGAACTGGGGTTTTCTCTCTTGAGCAGCCCTTGAATCCACTGTGGTGAACACTGTGGCCGCTGGAACCTACCTGGGTTCCAATCCCAGTTCTTCCACTTATTCACTCTGTAGCCTCACGCAAGTTCTTTAATTCCTTTGTGCCTCAGTTTCTTCACCTACAAAATAGAGATATAAGGTCTGCCTCAGAGCATTGTTGTGAAGATCGAATGACGTAATATGTGCAAATGCTTAGAAGAGTGCCTGGCACTTCCAGAGGCTGGCAAATAGCAGCTGTGGTCACCTCTCCCTCCCCATTCCCCTTCTGCTTTTCTTCCTCCTCCTCCTTCCCCTCACCTTTGCTGCCCACTCTGGTGGACATCTCATCTCATCTGGATTATTATCACATATTCCAATGGTCTTCCTTTTACACGTTGGGTTTTACACTTTCTGCCCACCATCCATTCCTTTTTTTTTTCTTTTTTGACAAGGTCTCGCTTTGTAGTTCAGGCTGGCCTTGAACTCACAGCAATCCTCCTGCCTCAGCCTCCCAAGTGTTGGGATTACAGGCAGGCACCACCAATCCTGGCTATACCATCCGTTTTCTGTACTACAAATGGAAAGGTCTTTTAAAAATACAATTTAATAATTTATTTCCCAGAGTGCACCTTTCATAACTTCATACAATCATTCCAATGATGACCTTCAAGGCTCCATGCGAGCTGGCCCCTGCCAACTCCTCAGCCCATCTGACTGTGCTCCAGCTACCCTGCCCCTGTCCCATTCCTCTTCTGTACCTGCCCTCTCCACTTCACTTCTTGCTTCACTCACTCCTTATTAAAGCTGGTGTTTCCTAAGGGAAGCCTCACCTGATCCCTCCAGCCCAGGTCATGCTGTCTTTTCCAACACTCTTTCCAAGAACTCCCTGCTTCTGCTCCACAGCACTTATCGTCAGGGAGGGCTCATGTTCAACATCAGTCTCCCACCCTGAGCGGTAAGCAGCACAGGGCAGGGAACTTGTCTATCTTGCTGGTTCCTGTACTCCCGTGCCTAGCACGATGCCCGGATTGGAATGAGGGTGCAATAATTGTTGTATAGGTGATTTTAAGCTGCCCAGGCTTCTAACTTTGGTAACTGCTAATTTAGCCAGGCTCTCAGACTTGCTTTGTCACATTGTAGAACTGCTTCTGAATCAGGTGTCTGTCAACCTAACTTCCTGTGAATAAGCAGGACAGCATCACTGAAGCCAGCTGATAACTGTGATTGCATTATTTATGGCTGGAACAGGAGGGCTTGAAGGGCTTCAACACCCACACAAGAAGCCCCTTCCGTCTGAAAGGAGCATCTGCGCCCTTCAAACAATGGTGATTAGATTAATAAGAGAATAAAACAAGTATACTAAAATAAATCCAAATGTAACAAAGCCACAAAAAGTCTGCCACAACACATTTATTTCTCTTCCATACGCAGGTCGGGGATTAAGAATCATGTTGCAAGAAGCAAGGGACAGGCAGAAGTTCTTCAGTGAGCTTCAGTATCTACGGGACATGCAGCATAAGGTGGACTTCGAGTATCAGGTAACTGCAGATGGCAAGAATTACCTTCCACCTTCTCTGCCAGTGTTAGAGGAAACTCAGAACTCAGTATCAGTATGTGCTAAACAGTAGACATTTCCTAAAATCCCTCACCCCTTAACTGACGGGGTGACCGTGGAAAGCCACTTCATCTGTCTGAATCTCAGTTTCCTCATCTGTAAGTTGGGGATAATAACAGTACCCATTTCATGACTCTGTGGCAAAAATGAAGTGAGATAAACATTTTTCAAGTATATACTGCAGTTTTGGCACAAAGCCCTTGGCAACAAGTGACATCAGGGTTCAAATTTGACTAACTGAGAGCAATAAAAGACTTTAACTGAGACACCCTATCATTTATAAAATAACGTACGCTTCTGTTGTCCTGGGGGCCAGAAGAAAGGTGCGTAGCACATTCTACAATAAGCTATTGGTCTCTTTGGTTACGGTGTTTACAGGTAAAAGCAAAACAGACAGAGAGCCTGAGGGGCCATGATGCAATTACACGGGGCTGGCCTAGGACAAACTTGCCAGACCAGGTTGTAGGACTCTGGGAACAGTTAGAAGGTGCCACTCATCCCATCTTGCCAGAGGTCAGCCCTCGCCAGTCAGAGAGGCCTGGCTTCAGCCCTGGTGGAGGACTGAAAAGCACTCCTTCCCTAAGGAGAACACAGATCTGCCTTATCAGGTTTTCTCCTCCTGAGCAATTTCAAATATAACAGAACCTCTTGGGTCACCAAGGAAACCAAACCTATCCCAGTAACCTAATTTCACCTGTATAACACAGCTTTGCTTTGGGGCTGGAAGTGGAGTCAGCAGTTTCCTCCCACAACTTGCCAATCCACATGCAAGAAGACTATAAAATCTGGGGAGTTTCTAGTAAACAAATAAGAATGTAAACACTGGAACTGGTCACCCTGGTAGTACATCTACTTTTCCTAAAGATGCCCCTGCTACCCAGCTTGTGTTTAGAAATTGTTTGAAATTATCTCTAAAAATGCACATAAGAAAATCAATCTCATTATTTTATGGTCCCTGCTGAAGAAAACCACCCAGCCTTGAGGTCTGGAGCCACTGCAAGTATTTTCTAATCTCAGTTGGACTTTCAACATACCTTTGTATTCATTCAACCAATATTGATTAAGAACCTACTATGTGCCAAATAAGGTCCCTGCTTTTCCGGAGTTCTTATTCTAGTATTGAGAAGAAAACAACATATCCAAGTAAATAAATGTATAGGATGGTTTTAGTTATGCTATAGTTTGGACCTAGAATGTTTCCTGAAGACCCCTGTGTAAAAGACTTGGTCTCCAGCTTGGCACTGCTGGTGGTGGAACCTCTAAGAGGTAGGGCCTAGTGGGAGGTCTTAGGTCACTTGAAGAGTGCCCTCAAAGGGGACATTGGAAATCCAACCCCATCTTATCTGTCTTTCACTTCCTTGCTGCCTGCCGTGAGGTGAATGCATGAGGTGAATGGGCTTCCTCCACCATGTGCTCTGCCATGATGTGCTGTGTCTTCACAGGCTCAGAGCAAGGAGGCTCATCAGTCATAGAGAGAAACTCTCAAAGCTGTGAGCCTTTCCTCTATTTAAGTTGATTTAGTTCAGGTTTTTGTTACAGTGACAAAAAAGCTGACTAACACAGTTACTGATAAATATATGAGGAAAATAAAAGGTAATGAGGGTGGAGGCGAGGCTCCTTTACACAGGCAGGGAAGGCCTGCTTGAGGAAGTGGGATTTGTCTGTGGAGGTGAATGGGAAAGAACCCACCAGAGTGATCCAAGCAGAAGGAAGGCAAGTCCACAGCCCCGAGACAGGAACGAGGCTGGAACACTGGAGGAAACAAAAGAAGCCCAGAGTAGCTGAAAGACACTCATCAGGGGAAAGTTTAGAACATGAGGAGGTGGAAAATGTCCATAGGGCTGGATCATGTTGGGTTCATTAGGACAAATCTTGGCACTTAGATTTGATTGTTATCATGTAATTATTGGATGGTTTTAAGCAGGGAAGCAGAATGATCATCTGACTTGTCTTGCCCCGACCCCAGTATGAACCTAGGGTATCACATATACCAGGCAAGCACTTTATTACTCCCAAGCCCCCAACTCCCAATTCTGAGACAGGATCTCACTAAGTTCCTCATTCTGGGCTCAAACTCTTGATCCTCCTGCCTCGACCTCCCAAGTAGGTGGAATTATTGGCATATGCCACCACACCCAACTTGATTTAAGATCGCCTTGGCTTCCGTGTGGGAGAAAACCTGGAAAGAACAAGAGAAAAAGCAGAAAAATTTGTGAGGAAGCTGATGGAAATTTAGGAGAGATATTTTGGTGACTTGGGCCATGTTTAGACCTGGAGGTGGCACAAAGTGGCTGACCTAGCAAACAGAAGCTGAACAGACATCTTGCTGATAGATGGAGAATGGGGAGTGAGGGAGAGAAAAGAATAAGGGATAACTCACTTCAATACACTTGTCCATCACCTCCTTCTGTTAGTATCACAATTTGCAACCTTTTCACTCTTCAAACCTCCAACTCTCATACTTCCACCAGTCTCCTCTGTTTCACACACATATTAAAGAAAACAAAAGCCCAAAGCCAGTAGGTGGCAACCCATTCAACTTCCTTCCCGTCCATCTGAGGATATATATACCCGTCTAGCACGCTAGTCTGAGAAGATCGAATGACCCTCTTCCTGCCAGAGACCAGCTGAGATCTTGGCCTGGCCCCTCTGCACTCCAGTCTCTCCCATCCATAGGCCTCTATTCGGTGTCTTTGACCTTTCCTTCCTGTTGGCTCAATTTACAAACTTCCTTTAGTCTCCCACCAAACAAATCGAAGAAAAAAGCCTTCTATGGGCCCTGTGACCTCCTCCAGCAGCAACCCTGGCTCCTTCCTGTTTCATCCCATATGTCCCCAAAGAGTTAAGCTTTATTTCTAGCTCCACTTCTTGTCCTCTTGTTCATTCCCTAACGGCTGCTAAGATCAGTAGTCAAATTCAGTGGACACCTTTCCAGTCTTTGTTTCCTCAGTTTTTTATCCACATTTGATGGTATTTCTCACCCTTCTGGAACGTTCCTCCTTTGGCTTTCTGATATCATACTCTCATGACCTTCCTCCTGTTCCCTTCATTTTTCTCTATTTTCTTTTCCACGTCCTCTTCTTCTCCTTGCCCTCAAATGCTAATTCCCTCAGGCTTCTATCCTCAGCCTAGTTTACTTTTCATTCGCAAGGTCCCCATGACTTGTTTGTTTGCTCTTGCAGTTTTGACCACTGCTTTATTCTAATGACTTGTAATTGGGAGTCTCCCCAAAGTGTCAGAATCATAGGCACACCTGCTTGTTGGATGTTTCCATATAGATGTCACAGAGGCATCTCAAACCCAACATGGTCACAGTTGTACATTTCATGTTCACCTCCCGCCCCACCACACTTTCTATGACCTAAGCCTTCCCTGACTCTTTCCCCTCTCCCCTCGCCCACATCCCACGAGTTACCAAGTCCTGCCAAGTTCACCTAAGATCTCATAAACTTGTGCTTTCATTTTTATCTTATTGCCATTGATACAATTAATGATTTTTAGTAAGCTTACCAAGCGTTCAGCCATAATGACCACCAAGCTTTAGAACATTTCCATTACTCCATTGCATAGAATCCTTTTTATACCCCCTGCACAGAGCTTATGAGATGCGTTGAGATTGTCTTTTGTGTGTCTTCCTTTCCACCTGAACAACAGCTTCTTAAGGGCCAGGGCTGGCGGAGTCTCCTTTTCTGTGTTATTCGTGAAAGCCAGCGTTTCCTAACGCGATCAACAACTGAATTTAACAGATCAGCTGGCTTGTGACTATTCCTAAGAGTCAAATCCACCTTGTTGAGCATTATCGAAAGGCCTGCAAAAAATGAACATGGTTGTCTTTAAGATGTTGTAAGTATTGTTGAAGCTGTTTATAGAGACCCACAGTAATTACTTCAGGGGGAACAGCAATGATATTTTAGCGGTATTATTTAATGTATCCCTTGCCTTGTTGCAGAAAGGATTGAAAGCAGTTACTTAAGAATCAGTTGCATGACGGTAGTGACCCTTCAATAACTTTGTCCACATATGGCTGATACACGTTTAGATAATTTACTAAGGTAGATTGTATGTTGGATAGATAGTGATATTGTGGGTCATGAATTAGCCAGTTACTTCCCATGGAAATCCTAGTTTTCTCTCTCAGTTCAGCCATCTGCTAGGAACCCCAAGATTCTTCATTTCAGAGTGTGCAAATAGTGCAAGACCCAAAAACTAGCTATGACTCCCAAATCATACACATTCGCCACATATTCTTTCCTGTGCTTGTCTTGCCTTTAATGAACTGGCTCAAATTGAAGCCCTTAGAAGCCTCCTTTGTAAACTATTCCTTCTCTTTCCTAAAATATGCTGAGGGTTGGAGTGCACCAAATTAGCAGTGCTTTTACAGGTCTCGGTGCTAGCGGCAAAAGAAGGAGGATTAACCCAGCCTGAGTTATTTTGATACTACTCTTTTCAGTGGCTGGGTGGGACCCTTTTGAGAAAACAAGAGGAAATAAACATCTATTTGGCATATTACATGCTATTTCAGAATCTGGTAACTAGTGTATAATTATATGCCATCTCTGAATTTGGCTCTGTTTCTTCAAGGGTGTTCATGCTGCATAGATTTTTTTTTGTTTTGTTTTTAGTCAAATGTGTTTGTGTAACTGGAGTCAGAATTTAGCCATTAATGTCCAAGGAAAAGCTAGAGGGAAAGATTACACTTGGCATTTCAGAACAATTTTATATAATCAAATGTGTTCAAATTAGTTTCCTCTCATGTCACTTATTCATATTGATTCTTCCAAGTGCAGATCAAATAACTAAACATGACTATATAAATTTGTTCAAGGACATGATAGGTGACTTTATACCAGCTGGCAAAGGTAGCATGTCAGGGAGGAGATCCAGGTTGTGTGACCTTAGTTTGAAAATCCAAAATCCCAAATATGCCAAAATCTGCAACTTTTGGAGGACCAATATGATGCCAGAAGCAGAAAATTTCACACCAGAAAAATTTGCTTCCTGCACAAAATTACTAAGACATTGTATAAAATCACCTTTGGACTATGTCTATATTGCATCTCATCCTCAAGATTATGTAGTGTATGCAAATATTCTGAAATCTGAAAAAGAAATCCAAATCTGATACATTTCTGATCCTAAGCATTTCAGCTAGAGATACTCAACCTGTAATTCACCTTCTCTTCCTGCAAACGTCAGGGAGAGGATTCCCTTCCTGGGTCACCCTGAGGTACTTGTTTCTCTACCCTTCACAGTCGATGGCCAGTTACTTCCCATGGAAATCCTAGCTTCCTCAGTTTAGCCGTCTGCTTGGGACATCAAGGATTCTCCATTTCAGGGTGTACAAACAGTGCCAGACCCAAAAACCACTTTTTCATGCCTTCAGTCTCCTAACTTTCTTAAAACTAATGAACTTTCGTAATGTCACCAATGATAATTAAAACCCCAAACGGTGGTTATGTATGTCCACTGGGAAGCTGGAGGGAAAGATTCCACTGGAGTTATACATACACATCATAAGAACAACAACCAAGATGAACTGACTGCAGTTAGCGGCAACTCCCACTTCTCAAAATGTCTACTGGCTCAGGCATTTCAAACAGTATTACTGACTGAGCTGGAACGTCGAGTCATCTTTATGATTTTTATATCAGAACTGTGTGTCTGGGAAGCATTTCTGTGGCACATGGCTTCTTAGGTCGTCAGGAAGAAGCCTGGAGGACGACTAGAGGAAACAGATTAATTAAAAAAAAAAGAAGAAGAAGAAGAGGAAAAGGAAGGAGAAGGAGGAAGAGAAGGAAGAAGAGAAGGAGGAGGAGAAGGAGGGGGAGGGGAGGGGAGGGGGAGAAGAAGAGGAAGAAGAAGAAAGGAGAAGGGACAAAAGGGAGAGAAGTGAGAGAAGGGGGAAGGGGAAGGGAAAGGAGAAGGAGAAGAAGAAAGGAGAAGAAAGAAGAAGCCCTTCACAGAACTCTGGATTTAGAAAGCTGTAACGCCAAAGAAAAGTGGTTTACAAGGTGGCCCTGAGTGA